>BMAO01024848.1:0-75996 GCA_019973975.1 Trichonephila clavata
AATCCAAAGTATAAAAAATCCAAGTAAAAAAATCCAAAGTATAAAAAAATCCCATAGAAATATGAAAGAACAACCGACTATTATTAAGCAAAAAATTCTCCCAAAATGTTTAAGCAGAAAAATATCAAAAGAATTACCCAGTAAAAGGATTCTTCCAAAAAGACTTAAAAACTTCTGCTCACAGAGCTTATTCCAGGAGATCCAACACTCTTGAAACCGATGGAAAGCTTTCATATGTTGTGATAAAAATCTAAATTGCACTTAAACGCATCCTTTATACCAGCTTGTAAGGAAGACGCCAAGAAAGATTACATTCAAATTTGGTGGGCTATAACTTGGTTGGTTGTCACAAATGTAGAAAATTGGTTGGTTGTCAAAATGTAGAAATTTGGTTTTGTTGCTAAAAATGTAGAAATTTTTCATATTACATATTTCAGAAGGGTGTTTAAAAAATAAACTGTGTGAAGAGTGTTAAAACAGATACATATACTATATATATATATATATATATATATATATATATAGTATATGTAGTATCCATATATAGTGCTTAATATTGGTATTATCATCAAGGTCAAAAGAAATTATTACAAAGCTTAGTTAGGCAAATAATTTTTTTAAAAATACTTTCCAATAGGTAGGGATTATTTTTTACAATAGAGTTACGGGACAAGTTTAATATAAGAATAGGTTTTGTTAAATAATTATTTATTACATTAATAAATAATTAGTAACATAGTGATTAGTAGGTTAATGGAACCAGTATGAGCTCTTGGAGCTGCAACAGAACTGATATGCCTGAGTTGCATTGTTTTGGAATGCCACATAAACAAACAATCAATAAATGTAAAAAATGCATATTTTCCCTCTATTTCTGAACGTTTAAGAGCTTAAACCGGAACGAAATGTTCTAAAGTAAAGGTTTATGACACTTTTTATGACGCTATAATTTTAAAGTATCCACTTATTTCGAACCTTGATGAAAGTACAATGAAAAAAATTCAAATAATCTCTTATATGTACTTCTACATCTATTTATTAACACAATATAAAAATGACGATATAAAAATATCGATATGAATTTCTGCTATGCTTATGATGCAACAGCTTTTGTGAGTTCTAACATTATACTAAAAATCATTTCACGTGAAACCAATAAACCTCTTTCAATTCTGAAACAGCAAAGGTAGTAAAAAAATAAACTGTATCTGTTTTACTAGTCAATAAATACACACAAATACCATCTGGTTGCTACATTACCCGCGATGACTCATAATAATCAGTCAAATAAGCTGTGAAAAATCAATAGAGATGCTATTTTCCAGTTGGATACATAAAATGCCCAAAACTTCGAAAATATTTTACCGTAAAAACCAGCATATAAAGCGTACTTTTAATATAAAAAATACGATCAAAATTTCAGAATTATGCGCCGAATATAAAAATAATAGCTTCAAAATTTTTTTTAAAAAAAGAAATGAGCATAAAAAGTTGGACTTCTACATAGATCAAAATACTGATTATTTAAAAGAAATGACGCATAATGAATTTGAAGCATATAATTTTTTTTCAAAATCCTGGGATAATACCGCGAATAAATGACTTCAAAACAGAAGGGTATTGCACACTCACATTTCCTATTCTTTCGTAAAAAAGGGAGTATGCGTTATGTGGCGAATATGCCTAAAAATTAAGAAATGCGGCTTGAAAGTTCGCAATTATACACTGAATTTTATGGTATACTTATTGGAAATACGCTATCTATAATTTTCTTTCTATGAAAATACAGCTTTGGACGGTTTGAAAAATGTACGGGGAACTTCATAATAATTTCCGAAATAGTGGCCCATTCGGTATAGTGCTTAGCGACGCTGACCGCTCTGCCGTTGTGCCTGGGCTCAAATTCTGGCGAAGATATGGATGCTTCTAAATGTATAGTGCCTTTGCGGCTTGAGGGTACTCTGAATAGCCGTCGAGCCACAAGTCCTCTCTTAAAGTAGTTTGATGGGAAGCCCCTGACCCTTTCCCAGGGTGTTCTTCCTCAAAATTGAGGTGGAACCGAGCTAAATCGTACCGTCACCTGTATGGTGCTCAAGGCTATGGCCTACGACAGGCACCTTTGTCATGATGAATTTCGTGGGCCTGTATCGACGCAGTTGAGATCAGGTAGCATAAGAAACAGCAACAACAGTTTACGAAATAGACTATCGAGGACAGTATCCCAGGTTTCATAGATTTCCGTACGGTATTTGAGAAACTAAAAACTTTGAACATTTTCGAGGCTGTTTTTATGAACTAAATCCAATTTTTTACTATTTTCTCAATTTCTTGTATAGCAACTATTAATTATGAAGCAAAGTTTTTTATTTGAACTTTTTAAAAATACATAAATATTTATTGTAATGATTTTCTATGACATTAAGTTTGTAATGTGTCGTGACCCTGCAGTCGCTGTTGAAGTTGGAGACAACGATTAAATACGCAGACATTATAATAAAATCAACACCTTTATTTTTCTTTCAATTAACTATTAAAATGTTGTTTGAAACAAAGGTGCGGTCAATCTAAATATCTATTACTAATCTAAATATCTATAACCAATAATTGGATTACTTATCTCTCCCTAAGTTCTGATGTTTTGCTACTCGTCCTGACTTGATGAGATACAGTCGGACCTCTATATAGCGAAGTCGCTAAAAAATTCGCTACATGGAAAATTCGTTATATAGAGGTTAATCTTTCAATTTTTTTATAAACCACATGAAACAAATTTTAAATTCATAAACACTATATATTAAAAAAGTAATTATTCACATCTTTTTGTAAATTAATATATATTTATTTTATATATATCTTACCTATCAAAAGAAAGAAAAAAAACTAAAAGGAAAGTTTCTTAACACCTTTATCCACTTCCTAAAGAATTAAATGTTTTCCTTTGATACTCAAACACTTAAGTTTTAACATTTTCGTGCTACAAGAAACGAAGCTACCAGCACGACTGATCAACACTACAAATGAAAGGAGAGGACACGGGGACACGAGACAACTCCACTGAGAGTGAAGGGGGATATCGAAGATGTTTCAAGTGAACTAGACATTGAGAAGTAAATATTTCATTTCTTGGATGAAACGCCCAGAATTCTATTGCTCTCGGGGAGTTAGGCATCTAATAAAACCAGTTCAAGATTTATGAACACCATAAAGTGTGTTAAAAGAGAGAATAACTTGAAATGTCTAGAAATACTTTAAAAATAGGAAGCAAAAAAATTGAATCACAAGCGAAAAAGTTCGTTATATAGAAAATGCACTTCGCTATTGGAGATTATTTTACGAAGAAAATCGTGAAATGTTCTTCGTTCCTGGGAAAAGTTCGCTATATAGAAAAATTCACAATATAGAGGCTCGACTGTATCTTGTTCAGTTTGACGTAGGATCCTCTTCCCTGAAATCTGAGGACTTCGACTAGTAACTGTAATAATCTAAATTCTGTAGCAGCCTAACGACCATCTCTCACTCTCCCTTCGCTAGAGTTAAAATTACAACTCTTATTTACATAAATCACGGTTCTTCCACGGGAAGCTATGTTATAAACATACAACAGTTCAGAAATATTTTTCACCGTGAGGATTAATAAAAGGCACGGATAGAATCCGTTACAAATGTAAGATAGTTCGCTTTAAACCTTTGTGTTCCGCTACCCTTAAATTTGGAATTTCAACAAAAAAAAGAAGTAGGCAATCTATTTAGGCCTAAAGGAGTATAGAAGTAAATTTTTGTGAGCGTTGCATGTAGCATTTTCATTCTGTGGGTGATAGAGCACACAACTTTATTCGATGATTGTTTTTGTGTTTTCCGGAAAAAAAATTCAAATAATATGAGTATGATAATATGAGTAGAGTATGATCAACAAAATAATATGGAAACTTTTTGTCAAGACTTTTTGTATGTATAAGAAAAAATTATATGCAAAATTTGTTGCAAAACCAAGGATTTTTTAAGACCAGAGTTAAGCACAGAATTGGGTGGCGTTGCTGGTTTCTCGCTGGCCTTCTGCACCTAAGGTTGTGGGTTCGACCCCGGCCCGAGCCGGTGGATTTTCAGGATGCAGAAAATCGACAGCGTTCATGTCGTATGATTATACGGCATCACAAGAGTGTCTGTTTGGCTTGGGTGATTTCAACAAAATTAAATTTTAGTTCAGGTCCGCATCGTCAGAGCTCAGGTACACTTCTCTCTGGGAAGGAAACTGGGCGTCAAAATTACTTGTGGTGATTGGTATCGCCTATATGGTGCCTTTAAAAGTGATACCAGTCCCTGGGGAATGTACTAGGTCTGCAAAGTTTAAAATACCTACACATACACAGCCCCATTAGGAATAAAAGCACATAGTTTAAGAAACTACAAAAAGAAAAAAACTAAATCGAACTATATTTTGCTGCCCTCTATGATTAAAAAGAACAGTTCAAAATAAATTATAAATATACATTTGTTCATTTATAGTGGAATTTAATGGTTTGGGCAGTTAGTGAGTTAAGTTGTTCCATGCAGTAGGACACTAAAACACAAAGGGTTAAAAACAAGGCTTCATTTAAAGTGCTATAGATTATTAAAAATTTAAATTTACATAACGAAATTCTATTTTAAACTTATCGTTGGTTGTATTGTGTTGACATGTTTTTCATTAAAATGTGTGGAAAAATATGCAAAAGATGGAAAGAAATAATTTAATTTTTCTAAGAAAACTGATTTATTCAGTATACTTTTCATCTAGTAGTAGGAAAACACTAGTGTAGGATATTACACTATTCCTTATCTCATGGATTAGGTATAAAATTTCAACAATTCAGACATCACCATTTTATTTTCAGAACCTCAAGAAATCTTAAAAGAAACAACTAATCCTACTGTAAATAATTTGTAAATTGAATTGATTTAAGGAAAACAATTGTTTGGGTGGCTTTTTTCTGCTTAACTCAGTGCTTCTCAAACTTTCAATATTGGGTACCCCCCCCCTTCTTCATACAAGAAGATTGTATTGAAAGCAATAATAATGTACTTTGACGCTGAAATTACAATATGACTTCAATTATAAATAACATTAATTACCATGATATAATAAATTTTATATATAACTCAAGCTCAAGGAATTCAGTAGTAATTATTAAACTTGTTTTTAATTTAAGGTGGATAAATTAATTATCAAATGTATTGTACTGTACAAATCAATTTATAAGAATATAATAACAGAGAGAGTGTGTACATATAGGTATTTTATTATTGATTATATCAGAATGCATTTTCTTTTGCTTCCTTTCAATAAATTAATATATTTATATATATTTTATTAAATCTTTTATTTTTGACTTTTTGATATGTTCGCGCCCCTCTGGAAGGGTTATCCCAACCCCCTAGGTGGAGGGTGCTCCCCACAGTTTGAGAAACGCTAGTTTAACTTTAACTATATTTATCCTTATATATTCCATATTAAAAATTCAGTTGTATTTTACAGATTTTCAATTCATAAATAATTTTTCTTGTGCGTAAGAATTGTTATGATCTGAGTATAAATTATTTAAAATTAATTTTAGCATTTCAAAGGAATATATAATAATAAATATCTTTAAAAGTAATAATAAACAATAAATTTCACCAGAAAATAATTAATAATAAACTGTTATATTATTTCAAAAGCCAAAGGTTGAAATAAATATTTCAATCGCCTATAGACCTATTCTCCCACGTAATCATTATAAAGTGTGATGCAGAGACAATCTTTTCAAATACAGTCGATATAGTTGTAACTGTTGCAATAAAAATGGAGCCAACGCACGATAATTAAATGAAAATTTATTTTAAAAAGAAATCCTGGTAATGAGAAAGATGGCTTAAGTTACATAGAGATTTCTGGTTTACAGAATCTAATGAGAGGAATTTTATGCGGAAATTCTTTAACTGTTTCCAAGTATATTAATTTTTTTGTTGTATATTTAAGAAACAAAAATCACCACACAAAGTGATGGTTTTGATACTTATCGTTTTTCTATTATTTAGAATTTTGTTTATGACGATTTGTGTATGTTCTCTCTCTCTCTCTCTCTCTCATTAATCTTTAAACTGTGGAGCCAAGTTAGAATCGTCATTTCAATGTAAACTCAATAGTGTAACAGCTCATAGAGTGCCATGGACTACAGCGTTTCTCAAACTGTGGGGCGCGCCCCCTACGAGGGCGTCATAACTCTACGAGGGGGGGGGCGAGCATATTAAAAAGTCTAAAACCAAAGATTATTTTAAAAGATATTAATTTACTGAAAGTAAACAAACAAAATACATTCTGAGATAATAAAAATAAAATACACCGTCCTCGATTACACTCTCGACTTACAGTCGACTACACGTAAAAAAAAAAATTTTAAACGCCAAAACATAATTAATTATGATCAAATTGATGTGCAAGTAACGTAAAATTACCTGACGTGTAATTCAGGTGATGGATATCCATAAATTCAAAAAAGTTGTGAGGACTACTAAGAAAATGGTCAACTATTTCAAAAAATAGCATCGACCGGCTCGATTACAAAAATAATGAATCAAATGAATACAGAATCTACAAGTTAGAAAAACAAATACAGTCATAATAAAATTCATTCTAGTCTGCGAAATGAATAATCTAACATTACTGAACGGTAATGAAATATATTATGACGATGAAATGAATTACAAACCGTAAAAGAAAAAACTATTTTGAAAGTATATAGCATCTAGATGAAACACTTGAATGTATAATAACTTTTTTTTTTTTTTTTATTTTTTTATGCGATTTTGTTTTTTTTTTTATTTTTTTTTTTTTTTTTTTTTTTTTTTTTTTTTTTTTTTTTTTACACGGTTTTTTTCTATTTTTTGATTTTTTTTTCAAACATTCGTGTAATAAATTACACATAATATAATATCTTATAAAGTATCATACTCTGTACAATGTATTTTGTAATTAGCTTAACAATACTAAGTTAAGAACAAGTTTGATAATTACCAGTGACCCCGTGGGCTTGTATTCATACTTACCTTGATAATTTGTACGTTTTATAATTAATCCCTAAACTGCCGATTAAAAGTTACGCGATTCGCTCCCCAATGCCACCATCTTCCATGTAGACGCGTGAATGTGATGTTTTTGGAGGAAAGGGGGGGGGAGCAAATCCTCTGAAATAAGTAATTCCTTCGCAAACACTGTCAAGGTTCTTTTTATTGCCTTCCATCGGAATAATTTTTGGGATAGCAATGCACAGAAAAGATCGTGCTTCGGAAAGACGTATACATACGTCCAGAAAATTAATGTTTTGGCTGAGCGAGACGTTTATATACGCCGGTGTCACTTAAGAGGTTAAAGTCGTGTTGTAACTTTAGCGTTAATGAATAGTATCGTTAAATTCAATACATTGTTATTGTATGGAGGGGGAAAGCGATGAAGTTTATGATTGAATATTGGGTCGCGAATATTGAAAGTTTGAGAAACACTGGACTCTACGGACAAACTACACCTCTTAAAAGCACTAGCAATAGTAATCTCACTGTAAGAATTAAAAATACGCGGCAAATCAAAGACAGAATGAAGCAGTGTGTACAGTGGCAAATCACTTAAGCCGGAGCTCTAAGGACGGCAACCATTAAGGTTCGCAATAGGCGATATCCCCCCTCCCCTTATGGGTTTTTGAGACTTTCAGGGGGCAGTAAAAGACTCAAAGAAAATTAGGGGGCATTGAGATGGCACGGAGGGGCTTGGGCAGATTAACCAAATGTAGTCTAAAAAAGACAAAACAAAACGCTGTTTATGTACTAACAAGAGTAAACTTTAATACTGTTTGCCTTATGTTGATTGTATGTATTTAAATCATTTCTATATGACATGTACGAAAATTCTCATATTTCGGTAGTTCGGGAAGTGGATGAGTGAAAAACTTAAAGATTACATTACATTCAGACCTACAATAAATTAAATGATATAGTGCATTTTTTAATTTCTTTAGTACACGTGTTGTCTTTGTCTGTGAGCAGTAGAAAACATGTTTCGTCCACTGCATTTCATTACGTATATTATCTAAGAAACATAATTAAATATGTTAACCAGGAATTAAAATGTGATTCTTTAAAGGATAAAACTGTCAATTTATATTTATTTTGAAAGCAATAGTTTATTATGAACTACTTCGTATCACCAAACCCCTGTATGTCTTTATAGCAAGTATAAGCAAAACCTTTTTATTCCACTCTTTTAAATGAAGAAATTCAGTAACATTTAAATTCCAACAATATCCTATCAATGACTAAAATATATAATATTACACATTTAAATCTATTTGTGGCAATAGCTGTTTCAGATTCGCTAGTAAAAAAATTGGGGCTCAGAAAAAATTTAAAATAAAAAATATATTTTCTATTACTAATAGAATATTTTTTTTAAATGTAAATCTTGTTTTCACCATGTATTATGTACAATCTTATTTCTTTAGAGTGGAAGGGGTGGTACCGAAATATTTACTAGAAAAGGAGGCGCCAGTTCAAAAAAAATTGGGAATCTAGGGGTTAAACAAATAATGTAGTCCCCCCCCCCCCAATGATGATAAAAACATTCAGAAAAAACACACATTTAGATAAAATACACCATAAAAACATTTAGAAAACATATTTTTGATATGGAATTCAAATTTGGCTTGTATATTTCAGTGATATGTCGACACAATGTATGCCTGTGGTATCCGAGTGAACAACGACTACGAATTCATGGCCAGCGAGATGTAAGTTCGAGTCTTGGTGTTAATGAAGACTTGTTGTGTAAGGGGGAGGCAGAAATTGAAATCTGTCCTTGCTGAAAGTTCTCACATTGGCGTCTTGTCGAATGAGTGAGAGAATATTAACATCGCACTGATTAGCAACACGAGGGCTTTTGGCGACGCTCCGCGTAATTTTGAACCATAGTCAAGTGACGCAGACGACACTTGAGCTGGCACCCCCTCTCCTAAATACCACACCAACGGGAGGACGTTTGAGCTCTCGACAGATTTAACGTGCATCTACCCCTCCACGGCAGGTCTTTAGTGGTACTAGGATCGAACTCATGACATGCTAGCCATGATCCGATGCCTAGACCACTCGGCCACCGCGGCCTCGAAGTAAGGGGAGCCAATTGCATGCTGAGATGCAGTCCTTGACACTTGACTGAGGCTAAAATTAGGGAATCTGTCACTAATTACCTTGATACATATGAGTGGGATGTTAAGCAAAAATTAAATTAACACAAATTACATGCACATGCTGTTACATATACAAATATCATAAGCTTCATAATTTGTATAAGACACCAGAAATATTAAAAGGAAATTTCATGCATTAGGAACAAAAATGTCCTACGGTGTTTTTTATTTAATTTTGAGCAACTTTTGAACAAAGAATTACAAATTTAAAAAAGTGCTAGTCTACGGAAAATATGTATAAATGGAGAAACATTTAATGAAATCATACTCACTGGTTTAATTTTTCTTGAATCAGTCTCTTATACAACTGTAGTTTTTAATCATATATTCAGAAGCCATACACACAATACATTTTCTTTCCCAATAAATATATAATAAAGATAACTTTTAAACGCTTCATTATGATCGAAAAACAACACATCTATTACCCGATTATTAAAAGAAACAAAAAAAAAAACTATAGGGAAAATGGTATCGAAAAAAATTCCATGTGATTTGTAACATGTTCCATAAATGAAATATTGGCGTTTTTTACATGATTTTAAAATTTAATTATAGTGATATTTATATTTAAAGTTCATCAATAAGGCCTTAAGGCGATAAGTTATCAGCTGTTTAGTTTAAACAGGAGACACGACGTGAAGGCGACTGAAATCACTCCTCTCATCTGCCATGATTATTTGTAGAAGCATTTACATCGCATTGGAGTAAAGGATTCTGCTTGTTGTTCTCTATGCCACCAGGGTGAAATGGATAGTGGTCATCTCAGACACTGCCCTATTGTTTTAAAGTTTTTTGTAGATAGCTCTGGAGGCAAATTTTAATTATTTTTATGCTTCGTTATCATTTTATTGGGTTACTTGTCGACTAATGGCAGAGATGCCAAAGATGGGCGTAGGATAAAAAAATATTAAAATTATGTATTTGTGTACACAATATTTGAGATGTAGTAAGTGTATTTTACTCCCGAAATATGATCATTTTGGCTCAGAGTTAATATTTCACAATATAAAGACAATTTTTCTCAATCGATAAGCAAAAATTTATTCTTTCAAAGGACTTTATAATTATTTATTGGCCTTATACTCAAACAAAACAAAAATCAAACTGCAGTAGGGGGAAGTAAGTAATAAATAATCTTCATAGCAAAATTCACACCAAGCAATAATTAGATTGATAAAAAAAATGCAGAGATACAGAAACTTACTAAGATTCTTTAAAACTAGAAATAAAATAAAATAAAAAATTTATTTCGCGCTTTTTTTCCTGGGGTTTCTTGTACTGTCCGTGATAGTCAGGAAAGCATTTCTCGTGTACCTTTTTTTGCACTAGAAACTTATTTTTAGTATTGTCTTAACATGCAGAACAACACGCCTTTTGTTTAAAGTACAACACATGCACCTGATTGTTTAAATCTAAAAGATTTAGAGCTTTTCTCTAGCAAGGTCCAGGAACAAAATGTATTTTGCAAAACAAACACAAAATTACTTTTCCATAAAAATTGAGACATGATTGTTCAGCTTATGTACCTTTGAACAAATGCGAATGCAAAATGCATCCAGCAACAATAGCCATATTTAGCGCATTTCAAAATAAGTTCTAATTTCACTTTTGGTTTCTAACCAGAAGCCACTATTATCTAAGAAGTATATTCAGCAAATCGACTCCACCCATTCCCTCAGTGTTCATTTTTATAAGATTTTACTGAGAAATATTAATTTTTTGTTTTGAGTTTGAGAAGATAACTAGGGTATATAATAATTGGATTCTGGATTCTGTAGTTACTACAGCACTGTCTTTTCAACAGCAAATGTACTGTTGTATGCCTCTTTCAATGCGGTTTCATGAGATTTCTCATCATCATCTCTATTTGTAGAAATTTCAATTTTACCAGCAATAGTCGATGACACAATAAATTCAAAAATATGCAAAGCATGATGCAATTTTACCACACCCGCGTTTGCGAACCAATCAGAAAAGCCTTTATAGCAGTGCTTCTCAAACTTTCAATATTTGCGATTCAATTTTCAATCATAATTTTCATCACCCCCTCCCCATGTAATAATAATATATTGAATGCAATAATATACTGAGACTAAAGCTACACTACGCTCTTTATTGTAAGCCTAACACATTATCAAGATAAATATTAAATTTTGTATACGTTCTTTTTTATCAATAGATATTTTAAGTAAGTTACTTTAAGATATTGATATTTAAGTTAGTTACACTTTCTAATTTTTAAATTGGAGCAGATTGCAAAATAATTTTTAATTAAATTAAATATTTATTTTCTCAAACACACATTCTTAAAAGTACAAACGTCATGAGAAAAATAGTCTAGTCTCTCTGTAGCTCTATATCTTACATCCATCACATCTGGCATTCTTTCGCGCCTCTGTGCAACCGTCTGGACAACTCATTGGACGTCTACGCAAAATGTGTATAAATGATCTGCACCTCGTTCAATTCTCAACTAAAAATAGAATAAAGGTGCAAATTAATAACATTAAAACTTCCTCTGAAAAACTTTGCTCTACAAGACAAGCCCATGGGAGTCACAGTAATTATTAACTTGTCCTTTATTTAATATTAATTAATTAATTATCAAAAAATTGCGCAGTATTGGTACATTTATATTATATCAGTATAAATGTGTAAATAATTTTTTGTTATGTCAGAATGTATACTTTGCTTTGATTCCTTTTAGTAAGTTAATATTTTTTTAAATATAGTAGAACTTCGTTTTTTGAATCAATTGGGACCGGACACCATTCGGATACGCGATTGTTCGGATAACCGAAAACAGAATGCGATCCATGCAGTATATGATACCGGACACTATAAGAATATTGAAAATCATCACATGCGGGAAACGTGCTTGAAGAAAAAGCAAAATGGGTGCATTTTCCACAATCTTACCTTTATTGTGGAAAATAATCACTTATTTTTGGCTGTACACCTTCGTGTTTCAGCTGCAAGGTCTCTGATTCTCTTGAACAGCTGTAGTTGAGGTAAGACAGCACTTTTGTTCGTACCACTCCATAGCTGTCTCTAAAGCAGAAAAGCGTCAGCATTTGATGGATCCTTGCTATTTTCGTTGCAGTTGATGTTCTCGTCTTCATTCGTTTCTTCGTCGACAGGGTCAGATTCTTCTTGCACGGATGTCACAATCTCGTCATCATTTAGCATTTGAAATCCAAAGTCTTCTGCATCGCATGCCATCTAGGTTTCTACAACAAAACTCAACAAAAGAGCAGGTATACACCCCCTCACTTGAAAACAAACTGACCTAATATTCCGCGCAGATATTTACCAAATCACACAACTGAAATTCCCCAAATATCCCTCACCTTGGGTTTTCCCATCAATTTTGGCCTCGCAGGAATCAAATGTTGAGCATTGCACTGTTCAAAAACGTATCCGGATTTTAGTTCGGATATTTGGCGCTCCGGATAATAAACGTTCGGATAAACGACGTTCTACTGTAATATTTAATTTTCAGTTTTTCGATAAGTTTGTGCCCTATTCCAGGTTATCGCATCTCCCTGGGATGGGGAAAGCTCTTCAGTTTGAGAATCGCTGTTTTACAGGAATACATAAGACTTTAATAGCTTCCATTTGATCATAACTATAACAAGATGATGTCTCTGGAGCGACATAGGTTGTTTTTGTAAACGCCACTTAAACCGCACACGTTAATATATTGTTTTGTGTGTTGCTACTTGTTTTATGTTTGTGAGTGTTTAACTAAATATATGCAGATTTAAAGTATTAAGCCTGCTCATCATTCAACTACTGCAAATAACTCATTGATTGAATATTGGCTTGTCAAAGATAATGCACTACAATATTATTATTCTCAACAACTGAATAACACAAGTTTGACATTGATTATCACAAATGCAACATTATGGTGTGAAGATATCTCTCACAATGCCTTCGTTAAAATCCTTACTTATCATTTAACCAACCCAAAACTATGTCCAGAGCATCTATTGACCGTTTCGGTAATTCTTAATGACATACTATCCTCGGGTCATTTTCCATCATTATATAAATGTCAGAAATCATGTATTTGGTCCATAGATCATCTCCATATCAGGATAGTTACTATCCTCCTCTTAGCCCTCAAGGTCGCCAAACATTTCGGTAATATACATGGGGTATCAAAAGGGGACCTATTCAGGTATACAAAAAGCAACGGATTCTAGGGTTCTGAAGCCCTTTACGTTCTCATGGAAGCTAATAATTCAAAATATTAATTATAATGGATGTTTTTTCCAGAATTTAATTTGTGTGATAAATATTTTAAATTAATTGTAAATATGTGTGCTACGGAATCAAGGTTACAAGTTATAATAAAACACCAATGAAAGTAATTAATTATAAGATAGCTATCGCATATTGACTTAAATTTGAGATTTGTAAATAAGAGTTAGAACTATACAATCTAAATATAAGCATAATTTTAATTAGGCTTTTGTGGAAATTAATCATGTCTCTTAGGAATAAATATAACTTGTTGCACTTTGTCGTTAAAAAGTTTTTATCGATGAACTTATGAATATAAATTATTTGTTCGCGTAAGGGAATTTTTCCTTAAATACATACGTTCAAATTACCTGTGTTGAAGATTAATTTAAGCAGGATGTGAGTACGTGTGTAGACTTGTATCAGACGTGTAGTGTATTCTTGTCTTTTTGAATGTGGAGAGAAATTAAAGAATTGTTCTAAGATGCACACACATTAAACTTTCAGCAATATGACTTAACTAAGATTCCTAATAAGGTTTTTAAGTTAGTTACATATGAACATAAATTGAAATTTCGTTAAAAAACCTGCAATCAAATTGTTTTCTTAAAAGTTTATTCAGTATATTTTTATAAATTTAATTTTATATATAATTACATGCTTTAATTTTATTTGAAATCTCAACAGTGATGTCAATTTTTCTTATCTGCTGTAAGAATGTGCGAAAGTTAATAAGGGTTTGAAATATTTTGCCTCAAAAGTTTTTAAATAATTAAAAATTAAAATTAAAATCATAGGGGGAATATTTCTTTGATATTATTACTTTGTTCTAAAGGAGATAGATCTATTTATTTTACAATTATCAAAATATTTGATACTTGTCTATGTGACATGAATCATGGTACGCCAATAAATAGCCAGGAAAACAATAATACGAAAAAAAAAATGTTTACTTTAAAATGATCATCACAACACACAAAGCGAGAATAATGTTAACGAAGAAGTTTGGGGACCATCGGGAACGAGATACATGAAGCAACATGTTTTGGACCAGAACTAATAAAAAGGCCGATGGCATTCTGAAGGGCATTTATCCATCCTTTCAACCATTATATTAATCTTTCGTCTACTGTTTGTAACGATGTTCTGAATATATGGGGTAGCGGGGCGGGGCATACACGCATCTTTTAATAGCATTCGGCGAGGCATCAAGGGCCGTAAAAGCATTTTGTAGAGCACGTTGGCTGATGCGGGCAGGCGTTATCTGCCCTCAATAGTAGGAAAATGCCACCGACCATAACTCGTCCTCTGCGTATCATTGGGTGTTTTAATATCTAAATAAGAACCAGAGGTGACTTACTATCCAATAGCACACTGAACTATGGCGCCACGTAGTCACTCGGTGGGTCATTCCATGAATGCTGCTGGTTTGGACCTGCCACTATAGCGACATCGCACTCCTGCATGGAAGCTATCATTGAAAAAACTCTAGAGTGACTCATCTGAGAACACGATCGTATCCCGTTTAAACGTCTACGTTGCTCTATCCTGGCACCATTGCAAACAGAGTCATCTCTACTGTGGGGTCAATGTCAATCTTATAAATGGATGTCGTGAGTACCGGCTAATAGCTACAAAGTGTTGAGTAAGAGTTATGGTCGATATAAGAATATCAGGGACGTCCTGTACATGCTACATAATGGCGGTAGGAGTAGCTTGCAGGGTCTAGATTTCTTGATGATGTATGTGTTCGTTCCTTTGGAAGTCCATGCACTTCCCAAATTTGTCTTTTTCTAGTTCTTTCCTTGTTATCTAGGGCAGACCCTAGCTGGTGTACAACGCGTGCAACGCACGTGGGGGGCAAAACAATTGGTGGTCGCAGACAGCATACAATTCTATCTATTCAGCAGAATTTTACGAATTTCTTAAAATAAAACTTTGAACTAACTAGTAAGTCGAATAAATATGCTGAATTTTAAATAGTTATTGAAGGATCAAAATAAATCCCGATTTCGCGATAGCATAGCATAATTTAAAAGAAAAAGTAAAATGTTTGTGGGCAGTGCGTTGGTTTGTTGTCCATTTATGTCTACTCTTTATAACAAAAATTGTATCAGATCGGGCAATACAGCAATAGAAAAGGTTTGCCAGCTTATCAGTGGCACTGGCGGCGCACTATGGATCGATGATTAACAAAAGCGTCTCTTAGGTGATTTTTGCGGAGTAGCTTCACAAAAATATCTAATATAGTTAATATTACCTAATACAAAGGAGTGTTTAAATTGAATACGTATTTGAGGAAATTAAAATTTTTCATTCAAATAATAGTCATACAATTTAGAAAAACAAAATAGAAGAAAGAAGTTATTTTTGTGCATTTATGCATTTTTATTAATGTTTTACATTTTACTTTTATACAGGTAGATTAATTATAACGTCAACGTTAAGTATTAATCTAAATATAAAAAATTCGCCCAAAGAACATTAGGTTTTGCACGCGGGTGGCCGACACCTTAGGATCGGTTCTGTTGTCACCCATACATCGTTCTCTACAGCCAGTGCATTGGGGACTCATCGAAGTGATATCGGACGTATGGACCAAGTTCGCTAGAACTACATCTATCGATGACCTGGCATTTTTTGTTGTTACACGTGTCCTTTGAGACAAGATGAAATTTCCTCAATCATTTCTCTAGCAGTAATAACGGTATTGCTATTGTCCGTTCTCTGGAGGTTTATCTTTTATGTTCTACTCAACTTGTGATAGAGAGCTGCATATTTGACATTATTTACATTGCTTTTTGAGGTGCATCTAACTATCTTAAAATTTGCATAATTTCTAATTCATTTCTTCTTGGTGTTGCATTTTTAATGCCATGAAGTAGTTATCTTTATTCAGAGACAAGATATTGCAAAATAATTCTTTGAATGCGTGTACTTTTATAACTCCATCTAAATTTGTTTATAAAAGTTTTAATTTTATCAACAGTTATTACACGCTAAAATAATTTTCTCTAATTTAATTTAAAGTTTAAAAAACATATTCCAATTCTAAAAGGTAAAGTTAAAAGAAACATGAATCATAAATTCGTTAAGAAAAACATTTCTTGAATTACTATTTTTATCACTCGGTCTAATACTATTTTTACTCGGTAAATAGTTTACTATTTATTTTTATATTACTATTTTTTACTATTATTACTCGGTCTATTTTTATCACTCGGATTAAAATAACTTTCTAATCTAACAATTGTGCTTTTTCAAGTTTTTTTTATAACTGGGAATTGTTTCGTGCTTATTAACTATAAAAATTTCATATAAAAATCGATTCTTGCTTGTACCTAGAGTGCAATTTATTTTCTTCGAGCACTTCAAATTTTTATTTTAAAAAAAACTTTTCCTTTTATTAATTAAAAGTTAGATTGATTGTTTTTATCACGATCATAAATTTAATGGCTCTTAGACATGCCCCTTAATTATCGGGTTGAAGGAGAATTTGTAGTCATTACAATTTTTTTTTTCAACTTCCTTGATATTCTTCAGTTAAATCATTATTCCTAAGATAACTCAGATTGATTTGTAAGAAAATTAATACATATTTTTTTTCAAAATATTATTTTTTTTAATATTACGTAGATTGGGGCTCGAGGATTTTATGCTATCCGACTCAAAGAGCAAAAGAGTTCTTTAGAAACAATGGAAAGTTATTGTAGAAAAAGAATCCTAGAAATATAGGATACAGCAGCAAAATTCGCAAAATAAATCCTAAAAATCTTCACACCTCATACAGCACTCAGACGCAAATATCATAGTCAAAATACAAATATGTAAGGATTAAGATTATTCGCAAACACTAGCTCGCTGGAAAGTAGTAACTAATCACTAGTTGACTCTTCAACAGTCAAAACAATACTATCTCAGTTTCAGCGAGTGACTTCCATTTATAAGCTGCACAGATATCTCTGAAAAGATCCGCTTATGTCATAGATCGTGATATTTATAGGTTTTTCCAGTAATTTTCAGCAGCCAAGTCGCCAAAAATGATGTTAATTTGGCCCTGTCACCAATATTTTGCCAAGTTGCCATTGAATCGCCATTATAATGTAAAGGACTGCGTTGCTTGTGAATATTACAATTTTAACATAAAATAAATACAACAGAAAATAATATTGACTTATTTCACATCCAGATATAAATTATTTACACTATTTTAAGCATTCATTACACAAAATTCGTAACAATAGATAATAAAGTTATATATGTATTGAAAAATGTAAGCAGTTAAGCATATTTTTAGAGGTAAAATGCCATAACATTATGTATATTTTAAGCAATGTAACTAGAAAATTTTTTGTAATATTTTACATATTTATATTTCTGACATGTATTGAATATTTGATATATTTAATTTCATACATTTTTTGTATTTTTTAAAACTAAATGAGATATATTAATTATGATAGTTTTTCTTTATTTTTATATAGAGTTTATTAGTGTATATAAATATATATATATTTATAATATATATATAAAATTCTCGTGTCACAGTGTTTGTAACCAAACTCCTCCGAAACGGTGAGGCCGATTCTTATGAAATTTTGTGCGTATATTCAGTAGGTCTGAGAATAGGACGTAAATTATTTTTCATTCCGATATTGTAATTAGTTAAAAAGATATTAATTAAAAACCTTAAAACGCATAATTGTCTTAACCCTGCGCGTTATTTTTCCCGCCTAGCGTCGTGAATGAACAGAGGGTGAAATTTTTCGGTATTCTCGACGTTATTTAAACAGCCATCCGATTTTTGTTTTTTAAATCAGACAAAAAATAATTACAGAATCGGAAAGATCATTTTTTTCGCCACGATACAGTATAATTTTTTTGCAAAATAATAATATTTTCTATTTTTTACGATTTTTTTAAAATCGAGTTAAGACCGATGCATTTTTATGAAAATCTTTTTCTAAATCGTTGCGTATGAATTTATTTTCGTGTTTTTAAAACGATATTTTGTGTTAAATAAGTTCATGCGTTTTTCATTTTGAATCAGTCATTTAAAAAATAAAAAGCTGAAAACTTTTTTTTCTAAGATTTTTTAAAAATACTCAAAATTTTAACTCGACATTAAATAACTTCGTCATTTCTTAAAATCATCGTACGAAACTTTTTTTACGTTTGTAGAATAATGTTGTCCAACTTCTGTGTGAATATTGAAAAACTTGCTTAAACATTACGGATTTTAAAAAAAAATTGTGATTTTCGTAAAATACCATTATTGCGAGAAGTAATTTAAGCAATTTTTTTGTACATTTTTTATTTAAAAGTACTTTGATTTTACAATTAATGTGTTAAATTTCAAAACTTTAACGTGAAAGTTAAGCCCTAAAAAAATTAAAACTTTAAACAAATTCTCAATTGCGTCGAGATCATTCACTTTGCGTTAGCTTTCTGTTTGGAAGACGGAAAAGGTTGAGATAGCTTTGAGTCTTTCACTGATGCAGAAAAAGGGGAATTCCTTCATAACATTGCTATTTGCGGCGGGACGCTCATTCATATAACGCATCACAACCAAAATTTTTTTTTTTATTCTTTAAGATTGATTTATTGAAGAACAGTGGAATATAAGAAATATATATCATAAAAAATATAAGGAAATATTCTGAAATATATTTTTATCACATAGTATTATTTTCTTTTTTTGAATTTTATACTGTAAATGTGTAAATAAAGGCTTTTTGCCTTTTTTTTGTAACTTTTTTTTTAAATCTAACACTCAAAAACAACGCCATAAAGAAATAAACTGTCGTTTCAATAGGTAACGGTAAGAATTTTTGCATTAATTATATTTGTGAAAATTTTAATCGCGTTTTTACTCCATTATTATTATTTTAAATAAGTTTATTTGCAATACATTTAAATGTATTGCTTTAAATAAATATTTTTTTAAAATAAAGTAGTAGTATTTTTTGTAAATCATTAAACGAAATTTTTCAATCGTTATGTATGGATTTCTTATAATTATGATAAGTAAACCATCTAAACTAAAAAAGTTCATACTTTTCTCTTTTGAAATCAGTGATTTAATAAATTTATAAATACCAAATAAAATACCCTCAGTAGTTAAAAATTAATGTTTTAAGGTATCCGAACACGTTGAAAATGACCAAATTCAGTCAAGACAGATATTTTTGCTTTTTATTTTATTGAATAGAGCTATCTTTTGACTTTACGAAACATACTTTGTTTTGTTTCTACGCTACCTAGAGACCAAGTTACAATCAATTTTATAAATTTAGAAAAACCGGAAGTGGGTTTTTGATCTACCAGAAGTGGGCATTTAATTACTCAAAATCTATCATGGCGAGTCGGATAACTCAAAATATTACGAATGTATTTCTATAAAACTTTTTGAACCTGATATTTACGCTATTTTCTAGAGAATGTACTAAAATATTTTTTATTGTACGAATACTTTTTGAGTTATGGATTATTATTTAAATAATGGTCTCATAAAAACTGTAACATTTTTTATAATGTTTATTCAATCAGCTGTAAAATTTTCAAATTTTAATAAAAAATTAAAATTTTAGTACATTT
This sequence comes from Trichonephila clavata, assembly GCA_019973975.1. Lineage (NCBI taxonomy): Eukaryota > Metazoa > Arthropoda > Arachnida > Araneae > Nephilidae > Trichonephila > Trichonephila clavata. The sequence continues at coordinate 20,100 of BMAO01024848.1, forward strand.
TCTAGATAAATGCATCTAATTTGTTTTAGTAATACTTTTACTAATATATGTTCATTACTTTTTTCTCTAACTGCTTTGAAGTTTTTCAAAAATATTGCTAAAATTTCACTTATAAGTGTAATTTTTGTAAAATTCAGGTAATTTATCTTAAATTTTGATAGTTAAATAGTAATATTTATTGGTATTGAGTCCTAAAAGAGCATTTATATTGTTTTAGTATGCTAGTTAGTTAAAAAGTACTCCGAACGTGTTCGGATACCTTAAATTTATTGCTACCAGATTCAGAAATGCATGCAATAGTAATGGTAAAGATATTTTTCAAAGAATATACTACAAAAAAAATTATCTTTTCTTTTTTAAAGGTCTTATAAAAATGTTTTATACTTATGAAATACAGAAACAGTTTTTCATACAGAAAAAACTTAAATTGAGAAATACGGAAGCAGTTTTTTTTTTAACGCAGAAAAAATTTACTTTAGGAGGAACTGCAAATAAGAGAAATCTCAAACTGAAATAAACGCTTTTAAAATGTCTCAACTGCTCCAACTAAAAAAAAGTTTTCAAAATAACACATATATTAAAATATTATACTTATACTTCTAGTACCGAGTTGCAAGTTTAGCTCAGAACAAGATTTTCAATTTAGCGATGGACTAAAATATACAGCTAGCAGTTTATTTACAGAATTTTAATATTCTTACTCTACAAAAAAGATGTGGAAAAAGTAATTGGAAACAGTGATACCCCTCGCAATATTCGACAGCCTACTACAACTACCCGCCACTAGGACCTAGAGGAGATTGCGATGTATAAAAAAGTAACTACGCAGTTGATTTAGATTTGAATATAAATCAAAATACCTAAGTGTAAATATATATGAAATATGTTCTTAATTTTTAAATATATGTATATTAACGTTGGAAATTTTTCTCTCTTCTATACTATTATCCTCTGCTTTGATTTAATATTTTATGTAACTGATTTTTTTCTTACCGTTTATTTTATTTAATAATATTTAATCATTTAATATTATAAGTTTTGTTCCAAAAGCTGGCATCATTTTACCATGAACCTTGGTATGAGAATTCTTGTTTACTGTTAGAATTTGAATTAAGATTTATTTTTGAGACGCGTAATAGAAAAAGTTGTTGCTTGATTGATTTCAGAAGATGTTCTATTGCATAGCTTTTTTCCAATGTTCTTACACGTGAATATGTGTTTTTGTGTTTGTTACGTTCTAGATTTAATTAAAAAGTTTATTCTATTTCGAATTGATTATTTTTTGGCACCACATTTTGAACACTGAACCACCGAAACAAAAATGTCAAATTAATTCTTTTTGAGGAGACACCAATGTGATTCGAATTCGTGATCTCATGTTTACTTTACAATAGAAATAGCATATATCAAAATACAACAGAGTCTCGAAAACTCGGCAGTCCGGATAACTCGGTAACACCTTGTAGGTCGAAAAGCGGCACGTGCAGATCCGTCAAGGTAAAATGGAATGCCAAAACAAAAACTTACTCGACCTCCCGCAAAGAGTTCCTGGATGTACAGAAACCAAAGAAAAAAATGACAGTGGTTCCAGAAGGACACCGAGGAAGACATTATGTGCTACTGTCATAGTTAATGGGAAAATGACGGGAAAAGATAAAGACGTCAAAGTTGAGTCCTAAAATATTGCATGGGGGGGGGGCTAAGGCTGTGGAACACACCCTTTAGTACTTTAAACAAAAAGGTACGTCGGCAAAGGACTTATTGTTAGTGATGAATAGAAAAATGCAGAGTGCAGTACAAAAACAGCAGGATATATTACGCTTTTTTTTTTTTTTTTGAAAAAAGCAGCCAGTTTTTGAAAACTTGGTTACTTAATTTTCATTTTAGGCTTCTTTATGCCTAAAATGAAATGCCTAACATAAAGTATTTTTCTGAGGTGTATCTGATCAGGTAAATTACTGTATACCAGGGATGGCGAGCCAATGCCACGCGTGCCGTTGACGGCATGCAACACAATATTTTGGGCACGCGACCGATCAAAAAGGCTTGCATTCCAGTTTAACGTAACAAAGTTCACTATGAAGTACTACAAACAAACACAATTGATTGATGGGTCGCAGTGCGCGGGGTGGTGGGGAGCACACTCGTTTGTTATAGTCTTGCTTTTTGTCATCGTGCGCGTCATTTGCTTATGATGTAAAGTTTGCCTACCCATAGAATAGTCAATTTCATTGACACAACTGTATTGTAAAGTTTGTGATATATTTATGATCTTTAACTTTTATTCAACACTGCTAGTTCTGTAAAAAAAAGTGCAAGATAGTAAAGTTAACAGAGAATTACAAATTTGGGGAACCGAAAAATATGGCATGGTTAGTAAAGGCGACAACGCGGTGTGTGTTTTATGTTCTGGAACAGTAGTATGTAGAACAACGTCTATAAAACGGCATTTTGAAACAAAACAAAAATCCTTTTGTTAAAAAAAGGAACCAGATAAAAAAAAACATTAATTACAAGTGCAATATAAGACAGAAATAAACAGTCGACGTCTGTTATTAAACATGTTAGAAAAAAATTGTCATACGAGAGCGGCAATTTACTCGGTTGCAAATGTCATTGCTCGGCATAGTTAACTTTTTCAAGCGCGAGAGTTTTTGAAGGAAGCTTCACTTTTGAAGACTCGTTTAGAAACAGTTTGGCAGATGATCCCAATTCAGCATGCATTCTGCTAAAAAAGTAACATTACAATCCTTATATAAGTAACATATTTGTCATCTAATCTAACAGAAACACACTAATGTTACTTTATATATATAATTCAAATCACACGTATAACTAAAACATTTACTACTATGCAGTGCAAAATGAATTTTTTCAAAGTAAGTAAAGTATTGAGTTGTTAGTATTTAGTTTTACTTCCCAATAATCACAAATCAAATTTATTTGGCGCACTTATACCTCATTAAATATTTCTTTAGAAAAAAATGGCATGGTGATCCATAAAGGTTCGCCACCCCTGCTGTATACCATGTATTGTTTGATTTTCATTTTCATGTAGTAAATATACCTTCATAAAATATGTAATTTTTCTTTGTTTAAAGGTATTTGGGTAATTCATTTTCTGTTGTATTCTCAAGTAAACACTACATACCTTAGCAGTATAATTTTTTCTGAGGAAACACACTCATACTTATTCTTTTTTTTTTAATCCCGTGCTCTACAACCGGGTATTTTTACAAACTCGGCCACTCTTCAGTCCACATTAGGTCTTGTTTTAGGACTCTACTGCGTATAATATTTAAATTTCTAGAACTCCGTTTTAAGTTTAACTTAGAAGAAAACTTTATTTTAGGAATGGACTAAGATATACAGCTATATTTACAGACATTTAACCCCTGAACACAGTGTTTCTCAAACTGTGGGGCGTTCCCCCTAGGGGCGTGATAACTCTACGAGGGGGGTGCTAGCACATTGAAAAGTCGTAAACAAAAGATTCTTTTAAAAAATTATTAATTTATTGAAAGTAAACAATTAGAATACAGTCTGACATAATAAAAAATACAATACACATTTAATCTGATATAATAAACTTATAAATACATTAGTACTGCACATGCAATGTATTTCTTAATTAATTTAACAATACTATTAGAACATGTTTAATAATTACAATTGACCCAAGTGCTTGCCATATTTTAAATTATATACACAAATTAACACTTATCTTGATAATTTGTACGGTTTACAATTAATCCCTTTTAATTGCAGATAAAAAGTTATGCGATTTGCTCCCCAATGCCACCATTTTCCACGTAGGCACGCCTATGTGATGTATTGGGGGAGGAGAGAAATAAATAAGCAAATCCTATGAAATAAGTAAAAATCCTTCGCAAGCAAGTCTTCGAAATAATTTTATGGATAACTGCTCACAGAAAAGATCGTACTTCGGACAGACGTATATATACGTCCAAGGCAGTGAATGCTTTAAGTGAACGAGATGTTTATATCCACCTGGAGCACTTAAGAGCTTAAAGTCGTATTGTAGCTTTAACGTCCGAGTATAGTAGTATTGAATTCAATATATTTTGTTATTGTTAGGAAGGGGGGCGCGAGGAAAATTATGATTGGGAATATTGGGTCTCAAACCTTGAAAGTTTGAGAAGCACTGCCTTAACTAGTTTGTTAAGTAGGTTTGTCAGCCCGTTTAACCCCTTAATTGGTTTGTCAGTAGCTAATCGTACGGGGTACAGAAAGTTGGCGACAACTGGTTTGCCTGTACGGTGTATGGGCACTGATATTTTTTTTCTTTCTTTTTTTGAATTCCACGTATTTTTAATTCTTTTGGTGACATTATTTAGTACTAGTGTTTTGAAAAAGTGATGATTTGCCTATCATACTAAATTGCTTTTCATCCGGCATTATTTTTTGAGTATTGGGGTGAAGACGGGAATTTTTCTTTGGTGAAGGCAGGAATTTAGACACTTAAAATTTGTGCTCCACTTTTTGCAATGATTTTGCATCAGACCGACAAATTTTGAAATTACGGATAACGCAAACACTTTTTTGTGAAAAGTTGAATTAAACTTGGATACAGATTCAGAATTATCTGCTGATTATTTGGATTATTCTTCAGAGGAACACACACATTACAAAGCTCTGAACCGTTTAAAAAGTAATAACATAAGATATTTTTGTAAGATATATATGAAAAATGCTTCACACACACACATAGCATTCATAGTGTGTAATTATAAAAATCAAACATTAAAGAATTGTTGTAATCCTCAATAGTAAAATACAAACGGTATAAAAATTTTAAAATTTAAACAAAATTCTTCCATTTCCTCATTCTTTTTAGTCCGTTAGTCCATCCACACAATAAAAAAAATTTCCGAAAATTTTCGGCTTAAAAAAAAAACGACCGGTTAATGGGTTAAAAGTTTATTTTTACTCGGCAAAAAAAAAAAAATCATTAAAGTGAAAAATTGTCTATCTGTGTTACTCTCGCCTATAATGTGCCAAAATAAACAAAAAGTAGGACTACTCTAAAATGTATTTTTTCTCTATTTAAAAAAAAATGTTAGGAAATGAAACACGTATACTAAAACTCAATAACAAGAAGAAATCATGATGGGAAGCACTTGAAAGACGGCGCATGCTTTCCATTTATAAGAAACTCTTTTTGGTTCTTGAGTACCTAAAGTTCTCTTCAATTTGCGACAAAAAAAGAATCAAGAATTCTTTATTGTACTGAAAAGACTTTATCGATTTCTCATTTATTCAAAGAAATGAGTCTGTCAAACATTCGAAGTCTGTGTTTTGGGTTTTCCCAAAAACTTCAGAAATTCCATTTTTTCTCGTGATTTGCTCTGTCCAATGAATGCGCTTCGTATAAAGTTTAAATTGTCTCTGTATACTATAGCAAATTTGATTTCTCGAAATGAAATTGACTGGATGAGTTAAAGTAGTGGTAATAGAGATTGTTTTTGCCTTAATACGGAATGGAATGTTGTTTTAGTTATAAAAATAAAAAAATTTTTTTTTTAAATTAAGTTGGGCGTAGTTGTTGAGATCTCATAATGCATGCTTATGTTTAGGTACCATTTTTTAAAAAAAGCATCTCATACAAATAAAATATTTTTTGCACATATATGAAACAATACACAAAATAGAGTGAACCTATTTGTTTAGTAAAACATTAAGATAGTTTCTTTAAAAAATTTATAAAACTTTGTAACTTGGAAAATTTCTATTTTTTCCCCCTTTTTCATACATAAAACTATTTTTTTAAAAACTATGTACTACTTCGATTAAAAAAATAGTTTCACTATATACACAGGTATCCTGTATAGAAGTATAAAAAGTTTGGAACCAGAAAGTACAGTAGTTTTTTTTAAGTGTATTACGCTTTGGGGAAAAAGGGAAAAAAACTTAAGGTTTGTTTACATTTTTGTCAATTACTTTTTTCACATTTTAGGGTTATTAACACCCTTTTATAAGCTTCACTTGTATGTAACGGAATCTTTGATTTCCATTTTACCCACCTTAAAAGACCAGATTAATTCGAAATTTTGCTTATTTGTCCAGGACCGATGACAATACAATAATTTAATAATTTTGTTCCATTGTCCTGATCAGGATCATCAAAATTAATCTGGCTGCGGTAACCAAGTTGTCAAAGTATCGGATCATGGAAGGCATGTCAGGAGTTCGAGCCCGGTACCACTAAATACACGCCGTATAGGGGAGTGATGCACGTTAAATCTGTCGAGAGCTCAAACGTCCTCCCATTGGTGTGGTGTGGTAGTTAGAAAAGCTCAGTTGTCGTCCTCGTCACTTGACCATGGTTAAAAATTACGAGGTTCGTCGCCAAAAGCCCTCGTGTGGCTGAACAGAGCAACGTTAATATTCAATCAAATCAGATTAACGATTTCCCCTTTTCAGATCCCATTCCGCATCTGGCGACTAATTTCAGATCCCATTTCCAAATTTGGTGACTAATTCCAGACTTGGCGACTAAAAGATTAAGTTACAACAAAGTTCGATTCACGATAAAAGAGTGTTTTTTAGTTTTTTAAAACTATTATTTTATTAATGAACATATAGTGTTTTTTTATTATATTCACACACAGAAAAATATATGCGCTATTTTTTAATACTAAAATTGAAAAATTGATTTTTTGGTTGTGAATTATGTCCTGGTTCCCTTAAAGTGTGAGAATTACTTTTAGATTTGAGTATAAGTATGCCTGGAATTAGCTACGGAAAGTAAAAAAAAAAAGCAAAAGCATTAATAATTCATATAAACAGTGGACATAAATTCTAGTAAATACCTTACCCGCTTTACTGGATTATAATGTATGACTATATATATTTTTAAGCTATTTATATTTGATTCTGAGCATAAGCATTTCCACTCTATTCAAAGACATATTTATAGCCCTCACTTCTTGTTTTAAAATGAAAAGGACTTGATTTACTTATGAAAACTTCATTGTAACCCCACTCTTGGAAGTCTATTTCCTTAAAGCCAGTTTCACACACAAGAGAATTTCTACACAACAAAACTTACCGATTTTCAAGTTTGTAAGTTTTTAGTTTAAAAACTGGAAATTTTTAATCACTAACAGTCATACAACTTCCCCTTCTTTGGAGTCGATTTCTGCCCAACTCGTTCTAAAACGTTGCCAAATTAAAAGGTGTCGCAAAATACAGTAATCCAGTACTTATCAAACTGTGGGGCGCGCCCCCCTAGGGGTCGTGATAACTCTACGATGGGGGCGAGAGCATATTAAAAAGTCGAAAACAAAAGATTATTTTAAAAAGTATTAATTAACTGAAAGTAAACAAACAAAATACATTCTGACACAATAAAAAATGAAATACACATTTACACTGGTATAATACATTTATAAATGTATCAGTACTGTACAACGTATTTTATAATTAGTTTAACAATACTAAGTTAACAACAAGTTTCATAATTACTAGTGGCCCTATGGGCTTATATTAACACTTATCTTGATAATTTGTACGGTTTACAATTAATCCCTCAACTGCTGATTAAAAGTTACGGGATTCGCTCCCCAATGCCACCATTTTCCACGTAGACGCGCTAATGTAATGTTTTTTCGGGGGAGGGGGATCCTCTTAAATAAGTAAATCCTTCGCAAACATTGTCAAGGTCTTTTTTTCATTCCAAAGTCTTCGGAATAATTTTATGGATAGCATTGCACAAAAAAGAATGTACTTTGGGAAGACGTATATATACGCCCGAGACAATTATCGTTTTGGTTGAGCGAGACGTTTATATACGCCGTTATCACTTAAAAGATTAAAGCGGTATTGTAGCTTTAATGTTTAAGAATAGTATTATTGAATTGAATACATTGTTATAGTATGGAGGGGGGCGCGATGAAAATTACGATTGAATATTGGGTCCTGAACATTGAAAGTTTGAGAAGCACTGCAGTAAGCATTTTCTAAACATGAGTGTGTGACGGTTTTCATCTACTGTATATCATAACATTCGATGACGTCACACATACACACACTTTCTTAAGTAAGGGATTTCTAAAACAAAGAATTCTCTTAAAGTAAGTTAGTGTGTGTGGGGGTGGGGGGTTGTCGGAAATAAATTCCCTGCTGAAACAACAGCGAAGCTCCCAGGAAATTTCGGAAAGATGCCATCAAGGTCACATATTTGTATAGGTCAGAGACAAATACTCAAATATCCAAATGTATGCACAAGATAAAAAGCCACCGTTTCGCCTTTAATTATATATTTTTTTTAAAAAATTATTAAACATTAGAATGAAATTGAGATATAAACATGTTAAACTAAAAATAGTTTTGAATGACATTACACAGTAGTTGTTTTCTATTCTAGCCCGTACTCATCGGATTGTATTAAATTTCGATCCAGTTGATGACTGGAAGATTTTGAAACAAATATTGTGGGCTCAGTTATGGCACAATTGATCAAAAGTTTGGAAAAACTGGAAAAAAAATTATTAATTTCAAAACTGCAATAAAATTGAAATAGGGCAGTAAGACTTACACTAATTTGTTTAATTTCCATGGCCATAACTAAATGGTGTGTATTTCTTTTATTTTCAAATTTTAGAATGAAGAACTTACGATAAAACTTTCAACTTTAACTTTGTTTACATTTAAATACTGCAATAATAATACTTATTTTGATTAATATGATTCAAATATTATTTTAGACACTTCAAAGTAAGCCTAAACAAGGATCGAAGCATGAACACAAGCCTAAAACGACGTTAATTATACAGTAATAACAGGCAATGCATAGGTCTCTTCAAACTCTTTTAAGCAAACCAATTCCAAGCATATATATTCTTTATTACTTTATACTTCAAGATAAATTCATAATGTTACCTTAAAAAATTTAATCGAATCCATTAACCATTATTACCTCAACCCCCCCCCAAAGCATCGAAAAATATGTAATTAACTAAATAGTTAATAAATTAAATATTATAGATAGGAAGCGGATTAATACAATTATATATGCGGGTAATTTTGAAAAATATTTCACTTTACAAATTGTACTGGATGATAAAGTACTTATGTAGTTTTGTATAACTATTATGAAATTATTAACTACGGATACAATTCACATAGCAAATGCCTAACTTCAATTTATTTGTTAGTAGGCGATGAATAAAAGGATTTTGTTTAGTTCAAAATTGCACATATTTTCCTTAATGAAGTTCGGCATTGCATGTTTTGCTTATAACTATTTATGCAATTTATATTATGCATTCTAATTTTTTTTTTTAAAAAATACAATTTATATTCAAGTTGTGATTGAAATGTATTAAAGTTGAATAATTCCTATATTTTTTAACGGAGAAGAGATTTTTTTCAACTGTAAAATAGGTTATATATGACCATGTAGTATTGATAGAGGCAGTTGGATGGTAATAAGTAAATATACAAGGTAAGTCAAAATGTGAATATATCGATTACAAACGAATATAACTATTTACTGGAAAAGAATTCATCGATAAGATTTAGACAGAATGTAGACAAAACTTCAAAATCTTGTATACATGTATCAAATATGTTCTATGAGACTTCTCTTGATCACATAGACAACATCTAGGTGCTACTTACTTTCACGGCATACTTTCTGAAGCATTTGTGCAGTCACCGACGCAAGCGCATTACAAATGCTTACTTTCAGTTCTTCAATTGTTTTGGGCATGAGAAGCTTGTACCTTCACGTAACCCCCAAAAAAATCGTTTGGTGTCAAGTCCAGTGATCTCGGTATCCAAGAGCAGAATATATCATCGGCATCCACTTTGACCAATTCAACCCTTTGGAAGATGTTGGTTTAAAATTGTGTGAACCTTCGTATCCTAGTGTGGAAGTGCTCAATCCTGTTGAAATATGTAATCTGTAGAATCAGAGTCTAGTTTGGCATTAATCTAACCTGAAGCATGTTAAGCTGAACACGGAGGCCTTAAGCTGCTTTTCCCTTTGCACTGATATCCTGTTTCTTGAAACATCCGATGTCATCTGCGTATGCTGTTCGCATTTAGAAGTTATTGATTGTAACACTGACGAAATCTTCTTTGCACTATGAAAGCAAAGTGATAATTGCTAAATTCTAACACGCAAAAGGCTTCCTGCCCGGACTCGCCATTTTCACTAATGAGGAGACCCTCCTGAGAGGGGTTGATCTCTTCGATTAAACAAAAGAAAGATACCAAAAAACTATTGAACTATTGATACCATTCACTATTGAACTTAATTTTCTTTATGACGGTAAATGGTGTCTTGGGTATTCTTCCCACCACTAAAATTTAAATGTAAACATAAAATATATATCCTTAAATGCTATTGTTTAATTGTTAACAAAATATAAAGAACTGTGAAATTCAAAAGAGAAATAAATGGCCCACGAAAGATTAATTTCTCATCACTTATAAATATTTTCTTTTTTCTGAAATATAAATTTACATGGACACAGACATATGCAGCTTTTTTAATAAAAAAAAAATCCTATATTTATAAATATATATATTTGTTGTTGTTGTTGTTGCTTATGCCACCTGATCGACAGTAACATCAGATCAAGGTCCACGAATTTTACGCCTGTCGTTAGCCTAAGCTTTGAGCCCCCCAAGAGGGTGACAGTGCGATTTTGCTCACGCAACACGATAGATGGCGACACCGTTCGGACCCACAGATTTAACGAGCACGTTCTCAGATTTGTACTCGGTGGGCATTTAGTGGCATCGGGTATGGAACCCAGGCCTTCCGGTCTGGGGTCCGATGCTCTAACCACTAGGCTACCCACGGCATATATATATTTAAATCCTTTCATTAATCAAATTAAGCGTGTCCCAATCTTATAATAATAATGTAATTAGGAAGGTAAAATAACAATATGTATAATGTGATATTTTTTTTTCAAAAATAATTTATCTAATGTATTAATTTATTTTGCAATATGTGGTTCTTAAAGTTTATCTAACAATTATTTAAAAATTTCAGGTTTTGTGTATATTAAACTAAATTAATTTGCTCTAATTATTAACGATTCTTAAATATTATACAGAAATATGCTGCGAATTGGAAAAAAAATATACCTTAAATTTCCTCGAGAATATCATATCAGCACGAAGCAAAGCTTTTTTTAATTATTACGAAAAATCTTTACGTTTTAATGCCACGGAATGTTATTAAAAAATTGGATTTTCTTTGTTGTTGTTGTTGGTTCTTCAGCTTCAATAATAAATACAGTTTCCATTATTATGCCCCGTATAAAAAAATATCTTTAAATAGATGATTACATACTCATTGTATTTAAATGTTAGCATTAATTGTATATTTTTTTTCTGAATTTCCTTTCTAATGAAACAAATAAATTTTTATATTGCTACGTTGTTTCTAAAGAATTGCAAAATAAATAAATGAATAATGGCTAGACAAATAATACGTCTGTATGCTTTTGAAAAGATTTTAATTTTATATTTTTATTTTTAAATGTGCCAACATATTTCCAAGATAATTGCTGAATAGTATCAGAAAAATAATATCAATTGAAATTAATGAAATTTATTTAAGTTTCTAAGGAAGCTATTTTATGTATTTAATTTATAATGTTATAAAAACACTAAGCAAATTTTTTATATGTAGAAGAATAATGCGCAATTCTTCGTTTATGAAGTTAAATAATAAATTATTTTAATACTTCAATACATTACACAACCCCATATGTATACAATCAATACTTCAAGAACGTAAAAAATTATGTGAATACAATTTGTATAATTCTGTAATCATTTATGATATACTGCAAAACTTAAGTTCGTTAACTTCCCATTCATTTATTTGGAAGTTTTTGCTCATTGTACTCTTTTTCCTGATTCGAGTCTTATGGTTTATATTCCCTCTGTGGATTTTCCCTAATTTACTTACCTAATCGCAGAAGAGAAAGGTTCGTACATTCAAAGTAGTTTATCCCCATTTGTTTGGTCCTAAGTTCGAAATTGTTTCTGACTCGCTGGGCTCCTTTTTCAATTTTTATTTGTAATACCATATTTCCTTTAAATATTTAATATGTTATTGTGTTAATTTTTGTATTTTGTTTTTATTATTTATTCTTTTATTGCTTTAGATGTAATATATATATATATATATATATATATATATACTTAGTAACTGTATCCCTAAATGTACATTGAATTTTCAATAAAAACAGCCTCACCAAGATCCTTACTTAATCCTCAGTCACAAGTACACCCAAACAAATCCCTTTCCCAAGTAAGGTTTAATACATTTCCTTTCGTTCCATCAACCTTTCAATTAAGGGTGAGCGTAAAGAAATCGGCAACAGAATTAAGTTTATTGCGACTGGCATTTATAAGATCAACGAGAAGAGATGAAATTGAAGAGACAGTTTCCCTCTTGATTAAAAAAAAAAAACTCCCCTAGACGTAAATTGTTTACTGAATTTCTGCACAAAAATAGACCTGTCTTAAAAATTTTTAACTTAAAAGTCTGTGGTTTAGCAACTATAATATGATTTAAAGATGAATGTTGTCTTCTTTCCTTCTGTATTTGTGGCAAGATTAATGAAAAATATATTTGAAGTTTGATTTTTCAGTTCCTACTATTAGTTCACACAATCTCCCTATATATATATATATATATATATATATATATCGTTCAAATTTTCGATCGTTAATAAAATACTTTTTATTCATTCACACACACACACATTCAAGTTCAAATACAGTTTTTTAAAACTTGTAGTGGAGTACACTTGTTGTTAATGCAGTTTTTCTAGATATTAATTCATTCATTAAATTTAAAAATTAATGAGTAGTAAGAAACAAAAATAATAGTCCAACAGCATATATAGAAAGGAAAATCGTTCGTTGTGTCCATGTAGCGCAATAGATAGCGCGCTAAACCTTTAATCCAAAGGTCGTGGGTTTGTATCCGACCTGAGATGGCCTAATTCTTGAGAATGTAATTTATTTTACTATACTATTTTATTGGAATAATTAAATTTAATTAATGAATAAATAATACCAAACAAAAATATGACAGTCCAACACCATATATAGAAAGGAAAATTGAAAATCGCTTTCTTTTCTTCCACTTAATATTGTGATTCTTCATATGCATACACATATTTATATTAATTGTAATTATTTAATAAAAAGTAACTAAAATAAAAAATTTTCTTTGTTGACCTAAGTAGAAATTGACTTTAATTTTTTTGTATTACTTGTTACTGATATAGTTAATGCAGCATTTATTATTTGTTTGGATAAACGTTTACCTACTTTTGAATTACTATAATTTCAAAATTAACTATAGAATTTTGAGGGAAATAAATTTAAGATAAATGTTTCATCTTTGTATTATTTTTACCCTTTTAATTTACTATAACAATAAATGTACTCAACAGGGTGTGCCACCAAGACTGGATAAACTCTGCACAACCTTATTCATTGCTTGGAGTACATAAACAATGTCAAGAGAACTGTTCCTCTACGAACCATAGTTTTCGAGAAAAATACTAGAGAAAATGTACATTATATATATCCGGTTTCTGAAGAAAAATCTTTATTCGAAACATGAATTGTTTTGATATACTTTCATTTAGGAAGAAGTTCGAAATTGCATATGGAGGGACTTTAGCCACCAAATGCCCCTTTTTAAATATGTTTCAAACAAAAGCTTCACACCATTTCACGTGCCTCAATATACACGGTTGACGTTTCGAACATTTTCCTGTGTGAACTTATGCAAATATTAAAATAAATTTGCATACATTAACTAAAGTTAGCAAACGGCTAGCAAAAAAGTCACTTTATGTCTACTTACTAATTTTTTTAGTTACGACGTCCATGCTTCTGATAAAAGCTTTCTCTATACACCGGATATGACGTAATACATTTTCTCGCAAATTCTCTCCTAACAACAAATCTGGCTGGGCAGAGTTTATCCGGTCTGGATAAGACAACCTGTATACAACAAAGGTCTTTTCTTAATTTTTTAATTAGCATTTGAGTATATTAAATAATTTATATATACAAGCTCACTAGACTAAGTTGGATAGCTATAAAAAAAGAAGCATACACTACTTTTCACTTTGCCAGTTTTAAATTATAATATCCTTATTTATTATATGCGTAAGCAATTTAAAACTTTTAGTAAATTTGGTGTCTAATTATGAAATTCTGTAAAAATAATTGCACTTTTATAAGCATGAAAATAGGGACCAATTCTTGTATATTTAGCAATGGTAGAAAGTTTTAGGGATAGTAAACTTTTATTTCCTTGTAAAAATATTTCTAATGAAAATTAACATCAATTAATGAATCTTTACAAGTAGAACCCAAATATTGAAGACACATCGCATATAAGTATAAATGTATTATTTTAATCCATTGTTTGGCAACAGTTTGCTTTTTTTATATTTTTGTTCCTTCGTTCTCAAGAAGCTATGTTATTGCCGCTTTGCAACATAGATTAAATACAAGGGGTGATCAAATGAAAAAGTACGAAACGACACGGTGGGTACAAATATAGACTTTATTCAAAATATACACCATAGGCCTGAGCACAACGATCCAACTGATGAACAAGCGCAAGGATTCCTTGTTCCCAGAATTCCTGTGGCTGTGACGAGACCCAGTCCTTCACAGTGTCCTTGAGTACGTCGTCCGAGTTGAAGCGCTTTCCTTTCAGGTGTTTCTTCAGTGGACCAAACACATGGAAATCGCAGGGTGACATGTCCGGACTGTAGGACGGATGGTGCAACGTCTCCCATTGGAACTTGTCCAGTTCCATTTGTGTGACTCTGGAGACGTGTGGACGCGCGTTATCATGGAGCAGAACCACACCCTCCGTGAGCAGCCCCGGTCTTTTGTTCTTGATGGACCTGCGTAGGCGTCGGAGTGTCTCACAGTACACATCGGAGTTAATGCTTTTTCTGTGCTCGAGTAATTCTGTGCTCGCATCATTTGGACGCCGCTTTTTATAAGAGCCTTTGCTCTCTCCTGCGCATGCGGGCACCCGCGCATGATCCGATCCCAGTCAGAGTCTCCAATGGCATCCCGAGATGTCTCGCTACATTCTCCTTTGGCGGAATATGCAAATATTTAACTGTTTCATTTTATGTCGTTTCGTACTTTTCATTTGATCACCCCTTGTAGTATATGTTTGAGTTGGTTCCGCAAATTGAAATCCTGTCACATATAAAAGTCCGACATAATTTATTTTTATATAAATTATATTTGCCGAGAGAAACAAGCTTTTTCCATCTAAATAAGTATGAATAGATAAAATTAAATAAAAATATATGTTTCTCGTAGGTGGCAGACTGCATGTTTATATGATACAAAATAAGATACGCCGCGTGTAATGTATAATGATAGTTTTCACGAAACTGAAAAAAACATTCTGTATAAATAGTTTCTTCATAATGAGAAAACTGTGTAGGATGTTAACACCTTCAGAAATCTTTTTAAAATATTTTTTTTCTGAAATTACAAGTGTAATATTAAAGCACTCGAAGTTCTGTGTTTTGTAGATACTCGTGATGAAGTTGAAATGTGTGAATACTTGTAGATATACTAAATGCTAGAGCTCTGTTATAGTGGGAAATATGAAATAAAACCTAGATTTAGCAACGATTACCAAAATACCATCGAGAGAAAATCGTCAGATGAAGAAAAATATTTTTAATGAAAATATTATTCGCTATTATAGTTTCACAAACACATATTTTTTTACATCTAATAACAAAGAATACCACAAACGACTTTAATTTGAAAAATCATTTCAGAATTTAAGAACTAATACGGAAAAATACTATGCACTTTGCATCGAAACAAATATGTCAAAAATAAATGCATATGCATTTCGACTAACTTTTTAACTAAAAAAAGTAGTTTTTTTGTTTTTGTTTTGCTTTAATCTGATAAAGTAAAGTCATTTCTGGTATCTTTTTCGTCATTTTATATAAAAGAAGGCTTAACATTTATCGCATGAAAAATTAAAAACATGACGAAGTTTTAATGATCATACAGGATAGATTTTGTAATGAACTTGATAAGAAGATGGGCAATTTCATAGAAGGATAAGACCTCAGAATATATTGATACGGTTTAAATAGTTTCGTAAGATTAAACATTGAAATATATAGTATGTGATGATATATATAGGTATAATTTAAAAAGTTTTCAAAGTATTTTATTAACTTTATGTATATATCAAATTTCTATCTAAAGAACTCCACACAGCTGAAGCTTCTCTTCTGCCATAATTCGGATGGTGAATTCTGTGAATTTAAAGTTACAAATAGCTTAACTAGATAAATATGTCTTAGTAAACATTTCAGAGATGCGAGGTTATTTATCACAAAATCTGAAAGCAGACATGAGGCACAGATTTATATATCTTTGCTATTCTGAATGTTATTTCATTGTGACTTAAATAACAATTGTTGCATTGATACAAAATGTAATAGAACTACGGTTAATGGTTTTGTGTGAATAGAACTATTTTAACAATTTCCAAATAATTTGATTCAGTTGTTCAAAAGGCAAATTTTTATCTTTAAGGAAAAGAATGAATACTTAGTAATTTATATACTGTTATAAAAGATATACTATAACAGATTTTTCATAAAGAAATTTAAACTGATAAATTTAGCACTGTGCAGTTTTATAACTTCAGCTTGGTATATACATCCCTGAACACCAATATAATAAGTCTATTTTGAATTAACTAATCAAGAAACCGGATTTTTTTCTTCTGACAAAGTTAATACTTGTAGTATTAAAATGGGTACCATATATCTTTCCAATATATATATATATATATATATATTATATCATTATTAAAGCATATTTTGTATATTTTTCTTTAAAATTAGAGATGAAAAATTATTTTACTCTTGAGAATTACTGCATTTGCACAATCACTGTGTTATGCATATAAACTGGGTTATAAGTCAGGACAAACTTTTAAATTCTTAATTTACGAATAATTAGAGAGAAATAATTCTAGTTAACACCAAACGAATAAAAAGTAAGCTGTAATTCTTTTTTCTTTTTTCACGAAATTTCAAGTAAAATGCTTAAATAATAATGCTTAATTATAGTTCTTCATTTGACTAATAGATGACGCTGTGAGGTATCTGATATCGGATTATGTAAAGTAGTAAATAAATGGTACAAAAGAAGTGCAATGCATCAGATCAATTTATCAGCAAGTTTTCAACATCAATATTATGTTATCAGACCCCTTTAGCCAAAAGGCACAAAAAAGGGTTATTAAGGGGTTTCCCGAAGATTCGAATATGAAAGAAATTAAACAAGATCTCACGGAAAAGGAGTTCACAACCGATAGAGTAACCTAATTTATAAATAGAAGAAACAAAAGCCCCTTTTTTGCCTGTTCTTACTACAAACTGTTCATTAGCCTGTTCAAATAATCTTACTACAAACTGTTTCGAACAAAAAATAGACAATGTTACATGCCTCTCCGAGCAGTAGGATACAATGGCGAAGAAGTGCTGCTAATCTTTGAGTGCAGTAATTTTCATTACTGAACTGAAAAGTGCCACCTAGCACTTCAATGCCTATACTGAATGCATCTGAATTACACTAGGGGTTTCTCCATCGTTTAAAATGCTAGAAAATCTATTCACACACACTCACAGAATTAATTGTGAAACTAAAACTCATTGCTTCTTTGGAGGGATCCCCTCTAAACCCAAACCCCACAAATGCATGGACAGCAATAATAGAATTAATCTGGAATCAAATCAAGCAAAAAAAATTTTAATATCAAGTAATCAAGTTTCTTTTAATGCAAATAATATCAAGAATAATAACAGCAATAACAGAAATCTGGACATGACTCTCAAACACTGAGACTTCATCCCACAAAATGAGTCTAGTAACATCACCCCCAAAGTTTTCATAATAATAATAATAATAATAATAATATGATTTTTTAAAAATTGAGAGGTAATCATGAAACGTAACACGTATATTGACTTTTTAATTTGTCTCTGCGGGGTTTTTTATTTGTATTTGATTTGTATGTGTGTTTTCTTGTCAATTACAATTATCTAACATTTCACAACAAAATGTGGTTTTATTATGCCTGATTTGCGTTATAATGTAACTGGGGTGCTCTTGCATAATGCAATAGCTCTCGTGTTCCCTTGTAGTGCGTCGTTAATACAGGTTGAGGCAATTAAAAGTGGCTCGGAGAATAGAGTTCCAGGTAACAAAGAAGTGCGGCATAAGAAAAGAAATAGCTCGCTAACTTGCTTGTATCAGATGTTGAAAAGTACCAGCATTCATCTCTTGGTACCTTTGGGCTATAGTCAGCAAGTTACGGACGGTAGATTGAAACTAAACTGCTGGAATTGTTGCAATTTCATCATAAATGTTTTGCCGCATTTCTTGAAGGCTATGAGGATTCTTGAGACACACCTTAGACTTAAAGGTTTCCCACAAACCAAGCACACACTTTACCCCAATTTTTCGACATAATTTACCGCAACAAACACCCTCTGTAGTATCTTCACATATGCACTGATAAACTCACACTGATACAGCCATCATTAATATCTGAACCGGTTTCAATCACTTTGTGTGTGCGCGTCACATTAGCACCCAATCATAATCTGCTTGTCTAGGCCACTTTAATTTGTCCCACCCTGTAACTCTTATTCACTCACTTGCATAATACAACTAGAAATAATACAATTGGAGAATTCTTGCATAATTCAAAGGGGGTGCTCTGAAAAAACAACAAAACTGTAAGAGCACCACGTACTAAGATTTTTAGGATACCATAAGTTATATAAAGTTATTTAATATAATTAAACTATCATAAATCGCCGTACAATAAACAGTCGGAAAAAAGCGCTAAAGTGATAGAGATATGGCTTGTGTAAAAATTTTCGTACCAGATTGATTGTGGATAATGCACAAATTAAAATAAGTAGATTATTCAGACATCTAAAAAGTTCAGGATAAATATAAAACTATATATATTTCTAAAATCTATGCAACTTCAAAGCTCCCTACACATGAAAAGAACTCTTTAGACTCTTAATACTTCATTAATAACCGTATCCACATGGTCCACATTGATATGTTTGAACGCACGTTAATGCAATGCCATTTATGACTCATTTGGGAATGAGTATTTCGGCTATTATCCTCAAAACTGTTCCTTTAACTAGCTCGGATTTCAAAAACGATGAATGGATTGATCATTGCCTCCCAGAATAATTGCAATCGCATGCCGAAGAAAATGGATTTTGTTATCCCAAAGGAGGATCAGAAATTAGAAGAGGATTATTTGAATTCTTAGACATAACGCTCTAGTTTTCGCCATTTATTTACTCATTATTATCGACTGTAGGAGTTATTACAATGCATAGTTGAGTATAAGAATGTTTCAGAAATAGTTATTGATTAATATTCCTCTATTATACTGCCTTTTTGAAAAGATTTTCATAACGAAAATTTATTTTCTGACAAAGAGACAGTTCTTGAATATTTCTCCACATGGTATTAATCCCTTATAAATATAACCGGTCTTTTTTTTACCGAAAAAGTTTGAAAAAAAAGTATAGTTTTTTATATTGTGCATAGCTGAACACAGTGCTTAATATTATGAGAAAATGGAAGAATTTTGTGTGTTTTACTTTTAAAGTTTAAAGTTCTTACCCTGTTTTTCATTTTAAAATTATGGAACACAAAAACTCTTTAATGTTTGATTTCTATAAATACACTCTACATGCTATGAAGAATTTTTCATATACCTTAGCAAAATTTCTATTCTCGTACTTTTCCAAACGGTTGAGGACTTTGTATGTTTGTGTGGGTGTGTTCCTCTGAAGAAGAAACTAAATAATCAACAGACAGTTCTAAAGCTCTATCCAAATTTAATTCATCCTTTCACAAAAAGTTTTTTTGTTCTTTGGGTTATTCATAGTTTCAAAAGTCCCGGTTTAAATGCAAAAGCATTACAAAAAAAGAACACAAATTTTAAGTATCTCAATTCCTGCTTTCATCAAAGAAAAGTTTTCGTCTTCTCTACAAAAAAATGCCGGATGAAAAGTAGTTCAGTAACATATGCAAGCAACATCACCTTTTCAAAACAATAGCACTAAATAATATCCCCAAAAGAATTAAAAATACTCGTAATTCAAAGAAAGATAGAAACTATCTCTCAGTGTCCGTATAGCGTGCGGGCAAACCGGTTAAGGAGTTAGATGTAATTATGTATTTTTCTTAAAAAAAATTGCCACTCATAATTCTTTTTATAAGATATTTTTTCTTCAAGACTTCTTAAACGGGCTACAGCTTGGTTTGTGTTGAATGAAATGTGTTGTCTGTTTAAATATTTAGCGAAATAAAGTTTAAATTTTGTTACTTTCCTACTTTATTTCCTCGACTGTTTATTCTTGACGACTGGGGGGAGATATTGAAACATTTCGCTTTTTGAAACTGATGTGTATCAGGGTGGACCACTATTTTTTTTTCTTTTTCGATCAATTTGCCCTGGAAAAACGCATTTCACCTTAACAGACCTTAGTACAAAATAAGTCAAATAAAAAGTTATTCTTTGCTCACGAACCGTACTTAAAATGTTTGAAAATTGGTGCAACTGCTCTATTTTTTTGTCACATACATTATCTTTATAATTATTTAAATTGACAATGTCGTAACGCCGTTGCTCTAAATGGGAATTTTTGAATATGGAATACTTTAACAAAAAAAAAATACAACTAACAATATATTGTAATTTTATTCAACCTCACATTTTCACATTTAATAAGCAAAATTAATGCTTTTCAATTAAAATATTTTTAAACCTATAGTTTGAACTACTATCTCTCTATATATAAAAAATTGTTCACGCGTTTTCGTTTTATTCGTGCTTGGAGAATGAATTTGTTTTGCCAAGTCGCCAAAAATGATGCCTTCTGGAACTAAGTAATGCATGCAAATTACAGTTTTACAATTTGAGCAATGAATATGATCAGTTGTAAAATTTGTACAATGGGAGTTGGTCCACCGTCAGGCGTTTAGGGGCCCTTGTTAAATATGGTACATAAAATTGTACAGCATTTTTATTCAAAGAAGTATACTTTAAAATGAGATTTTTGAGGAAGATCATATATTATTAACCTTGATAAAAAAAAAGTAGTCCAGATGACCTGTATCTTCCTTCAGCATCACATAATTTTGTGGTGCTTCGATCACAGCGTTGCACCACTTTGGTATCATATGGAAAAATTTGGAAATATATCAGAGTTATTTATCACATTATAACCACAAAGGGTGGATGATACGATTACCCCATCGTTGCTCCATCAGAAACTCGATAACAGTTATAAACAAATGGTGTTATTTAATTCTCGTTTGCATCGGATTTTTTTATTGGCACCACATCGGAGAGTTGAACTGATGATCTTCATTATCATTATCTGAGATATTAGAGTCTCCACGTATTTGTATTTTTTCGGTGTCAATATACAATGGTTTGTAAGTCTTCTGAGTTTTATTTGAAGTAATTCGAAGGGTCAGGGAGTCTTTGTGATCTGTTTTTCTCAGCCTTTTTGCTAATGTATGAGGGCTTTTCCTGAGAATTGAATAATTAAAATTTTACCAACACTTAGTTTCTTTGAAAGAGCATAAAAAGTAACTGAATTGAAAGCAAATCTAATTCCCTTTTTCACTATGACAATGAAGAAAAATAAAGCATTTTCGTAAATTTGGATTTCTTTGGTAAATTTATTAAGTAAACGTCCCATTAATTTAAAATTTGGACAAAATAACATAGCGAAATTGCAAGTGATTGCTTCGGACTCATAGCAATGTGAATATGTCAAAGGCTAATTAAGTGAACAAAAAGTATAGACGTGTCAAACCCAAAAACTGCTCGTGATTCTTCGTCTTTTAATCACGGATTATATCCGAATTTTCTCAAGAATGTGGCTTCGAAAAGTATTTTATTTTCAATAAAATAGGAAACGAGAAAAATATGTTTTATTTATATTAAAGTTTGTTAGTTAAAAGTAAATTTGGGAAAAAAGAGCGAAATATTGTTAATTTTACAAAAAAAAATGTATTAATTAAGCTTTTTGAGTAAACAATAAATATTTTAAAACATGTTTTTGCTTTTTTTTCTTCTCAATCCTCGTATCCCGGATTTTATATTTTAAACAAAACGGCAGAGTTACGGCGAAAGTTAAAAGTGGTAAGTCAAAGTAAATTGAAGTAATTATAACAATTTGACAAACAAAAAAAAAAAAAAAGGAAAAATCTGTGCAGTTTTTGAAAAAAAAATTATGACTGACATTTGAGCTAAATATATATATATATATATATATATATTCCATTCGACATTTTTTATCTGTTTTTAATTAATTATTGTAAAACCCGGTGTAAATGCTCACTTTTCACTGAAGAGATGTGATCAGAATTTAAGGGTGCTCGTTATATGCCAGGTATAAAAAGGATAGCTTCAAAAATAAAGAGAATGTGAATAAAAAAACTTAGACTTTTGCATAGATCGGGATATTGTTCATTTAAAAGAAGTGACATGTCCAATGAACTTAAAGGGTTGTTGTTCTAGAAGTATACCATTTATCAAAATCCTGGGATAATACCTCTAATAAATGGCTTTAAAGCATAATAGCATTACTCACGTGAATTTCAGGTTCCTTCGTAAAAAAGGGGGATTCACGTTTTACGGTGAATATACCTTAAAATTAAAAAATGCAAGTTGAAAGTAAAGTGCGCGTTATACGCCGGATTTTACGGTAAGTGAAAAGCAGCTTTTTCAGGTACAGCAGTAGAAAAAATTGGCTTATTCTAAAGTAAAATAGTTAGTCGCGGAACAATACATATTCCAAATTATTCACATACTCGTATTATTAATCTATGAAAATGCTTATTAAACATCACCGTATAAAACTGGCTTAGCATGTTATATTGAATTGTGTAAGCCTTTTTTAACAAAAAAACATTTCTTTATAAATCTTTTTTACGAAACTTTTAATGTATTTTCCTTCCTAAAGGGTTTCCAAAATGAAAATTACATTTTCAGACTCTCAGACAGTTTTTTAATATATATTTTTTGAATATGTTGCTGTAATATTGTAACATATATTTTTTTGTATAATTTCTTTTTCTCTATTTCGTGTAATCGTTTAAAGCCTTTTATCAATTTTATATTTTTGTTTGCCTTGAATTGAATATGTGTCTTTAATTTTTAGAGAAGAAGGATCTAAATATTAATACGCTTTTATTAGCTTCACCTGCATGTAACGGAATCTTTAAAATTGATTTTTACCCAATTCAAAAGGTTAGATTAAATTGAAATTTTGCTCACTTGTCAAGTACCGATGACAATACATTAATTTGATAATTTTGTTCTATTGTCCTGATCAGGATTATCAAGATCCACGATTTCCCATTTCCAGATTTGGTGACTAAAAGATTAAGTTATAATCTTAGAGCGAAAACACTCATGGTTAATACGAATAAAATAAACAAAAAGAAAGTGTTCTTTATGTGAAAAGTGGAAGGATGCGTCTACAATTTCTAACCATAATGTAAACAATTGCCCAATTTTCTGAAAATGGAAGTAAAAAAAAAGATTCGAGCATGTGGAAAAAAATTGTGTTCTTTTTCCTTGAACCCCATATACATGAAGTCTGTTTTTCTAAATTCTTGGATCTGTGGAATGAAGCATCATTTATTGCTTTATTTTAGCACAACAGCAGAGAATTGATTTAGAGGTCAACGGATTAAATAATTTCTCACAAACTCTTCGATTTACAACGTGTACTTATATGTTTAACCCTGATGCAAGTTTCAGAGGAAATATATTGAGTTATTTTTAGTCAAAAACATCTTTGACTTTGCACCTTCTTCCGCATTAAATATTTCTACATCAAACACCCCCACACTTTTACCACAATAACACTAATTTTCTTGTTAATCATTTTGTTCTTATATTAAGAACTATTTTTTATTTTTTAGTTCGATTAACTATTTTTAGTTTTTTTTAAACTATAATTTATTTTTACTTTCCTTTCTCTTTTTTCACTGGTGTTTTTACTTGACTGACAGGTAAAAGGCAGAAGAAGTTCATTTTTTGAATCTAACTTACATTACTTTGATTTTTAAGAAACAATGTTTGTGTGTGAATGGTTTAATATACGAACCCAAGAAATACTTATTAATAAAAACCCGACATTATAATTAAACCAATCAAATTGTAACACTGTTTATTTTCCTTCCTAACGCAAATAATTTCTACAAAACTGTTCTCTGAGATTTTTAAAAGTTAAAAATAAGAAATGTGATATGCAAAAGAGAATCCATGTAAATTTTCTTTCTCTTTGGAAAATCCTTTTCTGGAATATCGTGCGTGACGTAATGGAAAATACTTTTTTTCTGACGTAATGGAAAATACTCTCTTGTATTCATTTCTTACAATGTTTCCATGCACATTCTGAAAAAGAAATTTAAGAAGTACCTTGGAAAAATTAGCATATTCTTTTCCAAACGACTTAGCGTGTTCTCCAAAAATGTAGTTGCTATACTTGGTCTTGTGAAACATTCTTTACTTTCAACTTTAAAGAATTATATAGTTTGTATCACTGTATTGAAAGACGCAGTTTCGAAAGGCATTTGAATGCGTGTAGTATAATCGGTTAACATGTTTAGTGGGATGGATTGCGGTTATATGGTGAAAAAAATTAATGTTAATCGGAAATTACCTATTCAGAAAAAAATGTTTTATGGTATAAAGATAAGAAGGAAAAAATCATTTTAAAAAAGTATTTCTAAATTTAATATTGCTACGAAGTTGCTGAATTTTTTTTTTTGAAAAATTGAAAAATACTTAATTTTGGATAGATATCTTTAGACCAGTGCTTCTCAAACTTTCCATATTTGTGACCCAATTTTCAGTCATAATTTTTATCGCCCCCCCCCCATATAACAACTATATATTGAATACAATAATAATGTACTTCGAAGTCAAAACTACAATGTGACTTTAATTATAAACTGCACTAATTATCAAGATATATATTATATTTTGTATATTACAAGCCCATGGAACAGTCACTAGTAATTAACTATAAACTTGCTTTTAATTTAGTATTGGTAAATTAGTTATCAAATACTTTTTGCCTACTGATGCATTTATAAGTATCTTATATCAGCATGAATATGTATTTTATTTTTTATCATGTCAGAATGTATCCTTTTTTTAAATCTTTTATATTGGACTTTTCGATATGCTAGCGCCCCACAGTTTGAGAAACGCTGCTTTAGACTCAAAATAATTATTTTCCAAAAATTTAAGTCTAAACACTATCCTTTTTCAAAAAAAAGTTATTGGCGACAGTAAGAGTAAAAATAATTTATGTTTTATATTTAGATTATATATTATTAAATTGATTCTGAAAGTAAAAAGTCATTTGACCAACCATTATTCTACAATTTTAAAAAATTAATAATTTTAAGCTTTTTCAAACTTTTGTAAAATGATCAATTTTTTAAATTTTTTTAGTCATTTTTAAGTGATTAAGGTTTTTTTAGATTATTGAAAACAAAAGTTACTATAGATCTGAAAATATGTTCCCTTGTTGATTTTTAATAATTATTTTTCTAGCTAACTTTGGAAAAAACACGAAAATTTTTAAATATTAAGCATTTCTTAAAGAAAAATAACTAGAGATCTCTCAAACGTTAATCCAAGCTAACTTTTATAGAACATACGTTTGGGAGTATATACAAAATATTTTCTGGACTCTATATTGAACAATAAAAAAGCCTTAAAGTTATCAAACACGTATATCTTCCAGATTGAAAGTCTGAGAAAAACGCATTTAATGTTTATAAAGGCATAAAAAATTATAATGTCCATAAAGCTCTAATATTTTAAAGTATTATTTTCAAATGCATGTTCTACATAAAAACTTTGACGTCGCATTTTTGTTGTCGAGCTGGGATGCATTGTTCGTATTGTAAGCATGCTTTACCTCTAATTAATGTATTTTTTACTTCTTATTGCCCCTTTTCATTCCACTCGACATAACCCTCTTCATAACTGTTTTTGCAACCCCACGTTCGATGTCAGTGGAATTCGGCAACACACTGTATTTCAGACCCATTCCACTTGTAGTATAACGTCATTATTAAAAGGTATGAAATTGCCAATCACTCATATTTGGTTGATTCACCATCTAAATAACTTCACGGGGAAAAAGCAACATCGGGAAAAACACATCCACATTCATTAGAATCAGAAAAATGAAAAAACTTCTTGAAAGAAGACAGTACTTAAAAGGTGAAAGTTGAACTATGATTTCACTGGTTAAAATAATTGTATCAAGCACCTCCAATCAGCTCTTTCAACAGAACAAACCAATAAAATTAAATTAATGTTGTATAGAAGGCGGAACATTAAAGAATAAATTCCAATCTATGATCATATTGGTTGAAATAATTGTACCCATCTAATGAGAATTTTCATTTGAACTTAAACAATAAAATTGTAAGATCGTCTAAAAGAAGGCGGTGCATTAAGAGTAAAGGTCGGACATTGGTTAGATTGGTTAAATTTAAAGAAACCTTCATCTAATCAGCTCTTTTACTGAAATCTGAGCTATGAAATTTAACCAAGTAAAGAAGGCGGTACTTTAAAAATTAAAATCAATCCATGATGTTTTTGATTGAAATAATTGTGACTTACATCCAATGAAAATTGCACGATTTGAATCTGAGCAATTAAATAATAAGATCATGTGAGAGGCGGTCCTTAATGAAAGTTGAATGAACACACAGCCGGATAAAAGTTAATTGTGACAAACATCCAATCACCGTTTTCAGAAGAATATGAACAAAAAAATTTAATTAAGAAGGCTGTACTTTAAAAATAAAACCAATATATGATGACATTCACTCAAACAATGTGATTTACATCCAACCAACGCTTTGTTCAGCAATATCAGCAATAAAATCATTAAATCAACTAAAGAAGGCGGAACTTTAAATGTAAAGGTGGTTACATTGGTTAAATTACTGACGGCTTTCATCCAATCAGCTCTTTCATCAGATTCTGAGCGATAAATTTAATAAAGGAAATAAAAAATATATACTTTAAAAACAAAATCCAATACGTGATATTCGTCAGTAGTGATTTTAAGTGCTGAATAAAAAGTGTGGATACTTTTCCGTCTCGCTGATGCAGGCGATAAAGTCGCCAAAATGACACAACAGATGCCAAACGAAATATTCCTGCTGAGAAACTTTAACCACCATATTTTACAAAACAAGTCGTGGTCTTTTCTTACTTGTAGCGTCTTTTCATATTACATAAAAAATAGATGGAAAACCAATGAGGACTAAGAATTATCAACATCTTTAAAGTGTGTGTGGTGTGTGGTGTGTGTGTGTGGTGTGTGTGTGTGTGTGTGTGTGTGTGTGTGTGTGTGTGTGTGTGTGTGTGTGTGTGTGTGTGTGTGTGTGTGTGTGTGTGTGTGTGTGTGTGTGTGTGTGTGTGTGTGTGTGTGTGTGTGTTATCGTCAATAATGCTGTTGACGAGATTTGCGCCACCGAAAAAAAAAGTACCAAAATGTGTAATTATTTATTATAGAATTTCCAAAAGATAAGCTCACAGAAGAAATTTGCATTCTTTTTGGAACCCTGATATTAGCAATAATAATAATCGGTTCCGATAGATTCGTTAAATCGGGGTCCGACTGTATTTTAAAATGGTTGTCTATTGCAGTGCCGGTTTATCTATTGGGCCTCGGGGTAGACACCCAAGAACCCGGATAAGCTGGACTTAACTAGATTTTTTGGTTATAAATTTCGATCATCCAGTGCCAAGGGGTCTTTAGATCTTCTGCGCCCAGGGTCCGGAATGAGCTTAAATCGGCACTGGTCTATTGCAGTAGCGCACACAAAAAATTTTCAAGGGGGGAGTCCATGGTTGAAAGTCCCCCAACCCGTATCATACCTCAAGACAACACTAATTGATTCTTCTGATTTTATCGATTTTCTTAACAAAAAAACAGTAAAAAATAAATTATTGAATTAATAATTAGCATTAATTAATAAAATAAATTGTTAATTACAGCACTTATTTAAATTTTACGTTATATACACATAGGATTATCATCAATCGAAAGAAAACTCAAGGGCTTTGTGGGGTGTCCGGACTTCCAGGACACCCCCCTTGTGTGCGCCGCTGTTCTATTGCATGGGAAAAATAACGATGATCTCCCAATAATTCAAGTGTAACTTCAAATAATTAAAGTATATTCCGGCGTAAAACGTGCACTTTTAATACAAGAAATTACTCCGAAATATATGAGTGCGTGTTATACGTTAGGTACAAAAATGATAGCTTTAAAAATAAAGAAAAGAATGGCGCATAAAAATTAGATTTCCACATATGCATTTGCACCCTTTAGCGAATGTTTTTTTTTTATATTTCCAACATCTACATATTCCACTGTCGTTTTAAATTTGCTTCGAATGGTTTATTGATACACACATCTAATGGTTCAACTAATAACGTTCGTCCGACTGGAATAACTGACATGTTTGTGTTGCACTGTCAGCAATTACATCGTGTTGTCCATTAGATCGGATCTGAACATGCCCAAACTAAAAGACTTTCCGAATTCTTTAAAACACCTGGACGATTTCGCCAAACATTTCTTACCCACAATTTTACGCCGTTTTTGTCCATCCATGCATCTCGTGTACATGAATGAAAAAAAACTTTTTGGGTAATTAGATTTCGGCTTTGGTTTTCTTTTAAAAATAATCACGGGTTTTAATTGTGTACCGTTCGTTAAGTAGAAGAGCACCTCGGTGAAATAAGATATTTCGTAACTTGTTGTTTTTATGTGAAATGCTTCAGTTAAAAGATATCACTGCACAGATGTACGAGTACATTTCAGATTTCTTCGTAAATAAATTGTAGTTTAAAAGAACTAAAACATGCTTTTTTATAGTGAATCGAACTAAAAAGAAGAAAAAACATTTTTTAATATAAGAATAAAATGATGAACAAGAAAATGAATGTCATCGTGGTAAAATCGTGGAATACTTTGTACTACATTTTTACACTAATTCTACATTTCGGATAGAACTAGTAAAAAATTCTAACATATGATATCGAGCAGCCCAATCTTTTATCACGACATTCATTTTCTCGTTCATCATTTTTATTCTTATAGTAAGAATTATTTTTTACTTTCTAGTTCGATTAACTATAAAAGCGTATTTTTAAACTATAATTTATTTTTCATTTTTTAGTTCGATCTACAATAAAAGCGTGCTTTTTCGGTTCTTTAAACTATCATTTATTCATTGATGAATTAATCTTTTTTGTATGTTGTATTCATATTATCCATAGCGTTTTCGCTTTAGTGTTGTAACTTAATCTCTTAGTCGCCAAATCTGTAAATAGGAAATCGTTAATCCTGATGATCCTGACCAGGACAATGGAACAAAATTATTAAATTATTATATTATCACCGCTCCTTGACGAATGTGCAAAATTTCGAATTGATCTGGTCTTTTAAAGTGGGTAAAAACATATCGAGTTTAAAGATTCCGTTACATAGAGATGAAGCTAATAAAAGCGTGTTATAAAAAGCGGTGCGTGAATACATCTAAAAATTAAAAAATGCAATTTGAGTGTTTGTCGTCGGAATGTACGGTATATATAATACAGTAATACCCCAAACTTATACGGATAGATGGAACTGAGTGTTTACTGCATAAGTCGAATTCACGTAAGTCGGGGTATGATTTAGCATATAAAAATGCTTAGCATATAAATTATTTTCAGTTGGGAAGGGAGACGAAGGAAAATAATAATTTAGAAGGGAAAAAAACGTATAATAAAATCTTAGATAATACAAATACAAAATCGCAAACCGAAGTTATTTTTATCTCTAGATGGTTTCATAAAATCTAACGAAGTGACTGTCGGGTGAAACATTTTTTTTCATCCGCAAAATTTCCTCTTAGCCTGCTAATATTTATTTCAATTTCTTGTTGTGTTGAAGGAATACGCTCATCTTTGGAATCTATATTTTCTAAAATGTGTATACCTTTTTCAATTAAACTAAGGCCTTCAGTCCAATTCTAAAACGTCATTCGCTCATCTAATTGAACTGGGTCTACAGACTCAAGTTCTTCAATGTCTTGCTTATGCATTTCTATGAGCTCATCCATTGTCAACTCCTGATTGTGGGAATCCAGCAGTTCTTGAGTCTTTACTGTCCATTTCTAAATTTATTTGCCTGTCAAGATCGACAAATTCTTCAATTACGTTACAAATTTTACTAAATTTTTTTCTCAAACATAAGACGAATCTACGAGTTTTAAAAATCTCTTAACTCTGGGTTCGCGTAGATGGCGGTATTACTTATATGCGAGAGAAACTTGAATATTTTTCACTACTTTTAGAATTTTTTTAAAAAAAAAATATGGTTAAATTTATAGTTATATTATACTTTTACGCGTTTGGGAAATGAAAATATTCAAATAAAGACTTAAATAGGTTCAACAAATCTCTCTATGAAAAATTAACTAGTTTGCGTGAAAACTTAATTTTAAAAGATTATAAATACTACTTTATTTTACTCTAGTTTTTTTTAATAGAATGTTCTGATTTTTTATGATATTTTTGATAATTTTGAGTCCATTTTCTATTAAAACTAAACATAAATCCTTCTGTTAAAATAATTTTTTTTAAAAAAATAGTTTGTTATTATTTTTTCTTTAAGTTGCATTTATTTTAGTTCAAAGTGTAAATACTGAGTATCTTTTTGTGCGTTATTAAGATACAACTAAAACACCTTCAAGCTATTATATCCGATATTTTACATACTAATAGACTATATTTTGTAACATATTTTCTAACCCTAAATATTTTAAATTCCTTGAAACAAACAATGTATTCGTTGAAACATATATTTTTTAAGAAAGTTTCAGTATTCGCTACCTAATACAAAATCTGTTAAAATCCTTTCAGCAAGCGAACCATCAACCTCTCCCAAACGTACTAAACTTTAAAGGTAAAAACAATGATTTTTCTTTTACTCCAATCCAACATACCTTAGCAAACTATTGTACGTTCACTAAATGAGTGATTACATGTGCGCGCCGTAGAGAATAGAATTTTTATCAAAGCGTGGATCCGTCTCATCAATATTCCATGCAACTCTTTTCAGGCTTTGTAAAAGCTTAACGAATCTAAACTACATGAAATGAGTCGATAATATGTCTTTCTTTGTGGTTTTAAAAGCTCAGCGGTAGTTACAGAGCTCCGCATTTTTAAGCGAGAAAATTGATCTGGCTTATTTGTACATTTTATATCTGTAACTAGACGATAAAAGGCTCGTGTGATCTGTGTGACTGATATGAAGTGTTCATTAATATGTTTTAAAAATAACACCACGAATCTGACAGTCGATGAATTTTAATTTGTGTCCAGTTTTTGTTACGTGACGAATGATTCAACGTGAACTAAGTTTATACTTGTTTATTATAATGCTTTTTGTGAATTGAAAATATGCATGTTTGAGAAAGTATTGACCAATTTCTGAATAAAATTCTATGTTAGCCCAGACATTTTTAGAACCAAAATTTCGCAAAATAGTGACAAAGGAAATAACGCGTTTTTAAAATGACTTCTAAAGAAAATGTAGTTTCCAAAATAGCTTCAAGAAAAAACTTAGTTCCTAAAATGCAGAAGTGAGAAAAACTGGATGTGCAGGCTTTAGGTTTATTAAAACAGAGATCTCCTTTTCTGTCAATCAAATGCATATTCATTCCAAATTTCGGATATTCATACTAGCATTCTATCAATTCTTCATTCAATCCTCAATCCTTCATTCATCTTTCTCATATAAATCATTTCTTTCTTGCCTCTTCTTCATGTCACTTCATTTTAAACCATTTTTTTTATCTCAACTTTTTTTAAAGAAACAGGGCCTCTATCAAGTAAACTTTCAAAGTTGGCCTTTGGACTAAAACTGACCGCAGTCCTAAAAATGACATAAAAGGCCGGTCCTAGTAAGCTTGCCAACTTGACTCAAAAATCCCACAAAAATGTAACTCTAAATTTTGTCGCCAAATCCAGGGGCTAAAATATAATTCAAGTATTTTGTTTTGTAATCCAAAGTGCATTGGATGCTTTTAAAATCGTTTTTTTAGCTACCATTTTTAAGAAATCACTTTTATAATCATGAATTCATTATAAATAAAATACTTTTAAAAATACTCTAAATATATTTTACTTACTATATTGTAAAATTCTATCTGATAATTTCAAATGTACAACAGATTGTGCAAGACAAAACCAAAGGAAAGAAACAAGACATTGCCGATAAATCAAGATTATCCATACAGTTCATTTTTTCTCATACCTAATTCTTCTTTGCAATTATGAAATACCTGTGAGAAAAAGAAAGGAGCTTGTAGCGGTATCATCTATATGAGCCAGTAACAACCACCGGACTTAAGTGATCATTTTGGTCTAGTGGTCAAGTTAATCGGCTTCAGATCCGAAAGTCGCGGGTTCTGTCCTGCTCGATAAAGAGCGCCACTTCATTGGTTTATCTGTAACTTTTTTGTAAAGGAAACTTTTTTATCTGTCGTGGTGCCATCTACCTGCAATAAAGAGCAACCAGAAATTTTCCAGACTCACTTGGCACAGCAAAACAAATTCTTCAGACTCACTTGGCTCAGCAAAACAAAGTCGTCAGACTCACTTGACGCAAATCCTCCAATTAACGGCAACAACTGATGACGTAACACGCTCGCCATAACAACAATATCGTTCGTTCACATAGCCACCGACTGACTAGTGGGGGAGTGTGTTGCGGTATCATCTATATAAGCCAGTAACAACCACTGTACTAAAGTGATCACTTTGGTCTAGTGGTTAAGTTATTCGGCTTCAGATCCGAAGGTCGTAGGTTATGTCCTGCCGGATAAGAGCACCACTTCAAGTTGAATTCATGTTCAACTTTAAAATTTTGATATGTCAATGATTACGATGTAATATTAATTTGTTACATAATTGCAATCAAATAACTTCAAATATTTGAGAAACGTATCATCAAAATAAAATCTCGCCACATAATCCCATTTGTTATTCTATTTAAATGTACTTATAAATTTGTAATATAAATCAAGCGATATTTTACTGATCAATTATAATTATTGCCGATTATAATTGGCTTTTACGATCCATAACACATGACACAAAATTAAATTTACTATGTCAAATTATTAGAATATCATCTGGGATTACATATGAGCCCATGTAACTCCCTTTGACTAATTTCAATAGATTTCTTCAAGTAATGTTATCAGTTTTCAAATGATGCGTAATTCGATTTTGATTGAAAGCCATGTAAACGCGGAGAATGGATTTAAGAAGACTTACTGCAGAACAGGAGAGATTTGCTTTAAGCTGGCTGTAGATTAGAATCCATGGTAGGATAGGATTAGTCTGCTGTTTCATTAAACTATGCAACGGGAGATACATTGTTAACATTATGTGTACGCATCCTTTGAGGGATTGAAACAGGTTACTTAAACTGTTTCATCAAAGCTGTCTGTTTCAAATAATATAGAATCGAATTTCGACAGTATAGGCGGGTTGATTTTCTTTTGGGTAATATCATGCAAATACAACTGAATAAAAATTTTAGATTTTACAGATTTTTTATAGAATGGTAATTCTACTGGGCAGTGGTGCACATAGGATATTTTCAAAGGGGGTAAGGGGTCCAGGGTCGAAAGTCCACTATTCTCGTACCATGCTCCAATATGTCGCCCACTATATTCTTCTGATTTTCAGGAACAAAAAGCAGTAAAAAATTAGTTAATTAATAAAATTAATTATTAATAACAAATACTTAATTACATTTTACGTACTACATACACAATCGTAAAAAATCAAGGACTTGGGGGGAGGGGTGCGGACCCGAGGACCCCTCCCCTTGTGTGTGCCACTGCTACAGGGGGATTATAACTAAAGTTGATCCACTTTCAAAATACTGTAAAAGAACAACCCTTAACCATTGGAGTCTTCCTCATAACTTGTTCTTTGTGGATCTTTACTCAATAAAAGAAACATGCCTGCTAAAGTTCACGTCTGTAAGTCTAATAGATCAAAATGGGTATTGTGTTGTCTATAATACTCCTGAAACTTCCTTTGGAAGTAGATTTCTGTGAAACCCTTTCTTAGAGGATCTCTACTCAACAAAAGGAACATGCCTGTCAAATTCCATATCTGTAGATCTAATAGCTCCTGATGACTGAATAAGTGAGTGAGTTCCTTTTCTCTTTCACATATATACAGCAAAATGCGTTTAATGATAAAACGCTTAAGACGAAATATTGGTTAACACGAAATAAAACAACGGCCCCGACAAACTACTAAGTATTTTCATGCATTTTTTCCCTCAAAATACGAAACGAAAATAGCTTAACACGAAATAATTAACCTTCTGGGAATGAACAAAATACGGAAAACCCCCGTCTCGCAGTCGAGATTTAAAAGGGATGTAAAATGAAAGAGAGGTAGGTTCCCATGTTTCGTAGAAAGGAATTTAACAGGGCTTTGAAATACCCTCAGAACAGCTAATTTTGTTTAATTAAGCTACTTTTAATCTTTACAAACGCCTCACGAAAATATCTCATCTCTCATCAGTTGGCTTTCAAACTCGATGACAAGTACTTCGCAGTGTGAGTAAAAATCAGTGATTTTAGTTCGCGTTTTCTAGAAGAATTTTTAAGAGAACAATGGCAAAGAGCTCAGAGGAAAAGCAAACTGCTATTTCGCTTAAAATGAAAATGGAACTTTTTTAAGCTGTTAATCAAAAACAGAAAACGAAAACGGAAATCTTTAAAGATTTTGGTATTGCTTTCTCAGCCTTATTAACAATAACTGGAAAAAAAGCAAATTACGTAAATGTATGGACGGTTTTTATTAAATACATGCATATATACATATTTATGTAAATAAAATGTATTCTAATAAACTTAATTTTGCTGAATATATGTGTTTTTGCGAGATCCTTTGACAAAGCATTTCTCAAACTGTGGGACGCTCCCCCCTATAGGGTATGATAATCCTACCAGGTAGGCAAGAGCCTACCTGGTATATAAAAAAGTCGAAAATAAAAGATTTTAAAAAATTATTAATTTGCTGAAAGGAATCAAAACAAAATACATTCTGAGGTAATAAAAATACACATTTACATTGATATAATATACTTATAAATGCATCAGTACTGCACAATGTATTTGATAATTAATTTAACAATACTAACTTAGGAACAAGTTTAATAATTACTGGTAACCCCATGGGCTTGTCCAAAATTATAAGCAAAATTTAACACTTTTCATGATAATTTATGCAGTTTATAATTAAAGTCGCATGATAGCTTTAGCAATAAAATACGTTATTATTGAATTCAAAACATTGTTATTGTATGGAGAGACCATGAAACTTATGATTGAAAATTGGAATGCAAGCATTGAAAGTTTGCGAAGCACTGCTTAACACGAAAAAATATTTTTCAGTCCTCCTCAGTTTCGTAAATTTTTCACTGTATAGATTCAGTTACCCTATACCCATAATAAATACTTTTCATTTATGTTACAATAGTACATTATCCTGAATCATTTTTAATACAATTTTTGTACACGTTAAAATATCATTTCAATTTAAACAATTTTACAACTGAATAAACATTTTATATAAAGTGAAAATATGACAGATGATCGAAAAAGAACTATAAAATCCTACATCGGAATACTCACTAAAACTACAGTAAAAATATAGTTGACCTGACTTCGAAATTTAATAATATAGTTTAACCCGTAAAAATTTCGTGGTCTGAATTGGCAGTAAGAATATTGATTTCGCCATTCATCGCTTTCGTATAATGGAATATTTTGTAATATGACTGTCAGGAACATTATTCTGAAAGTCCATTTTTAAACATTCGTCCCAAGTACTTTATTTGAGTACTCTGGGTGATCGTTTTCTACTCCGTTCTTTTCGAATATGACGTTGAGAATTTTTCTGGGATATGTGAATTCTTTCGGTTTATTTTTAGTAAGGTCAGCTTTTTATTACTGGTTTTGCGTGGGTATTGAAATAAAAATGATTTTGTAGTGGAGCGGCATATATGCAGTCTTTCAAAACTCCATTTTCACCTGAAGTGTTTTTTGTCAATATGTTCCAAGAAAAAAAGGCGCATTTTTTTATTGCATACAACTAAGCATAATTCTTAACAGAATACGAAAATGGAAGAATTTTATTTTAATTTTCAATTTTAAAAGTTTTTGTACCATTTTTTATTTTATAATTGTGGGGAAACAAAAACCCCTAAATCTTTGCTTTTTATAAGTACACTCTTTTTCAGGGGTTGACACGCGTGCCACATGTGGCACGCCGTAAAATTTTCAGTGGCACTTTGCACTACTCTACAGATTTGTCAATTTTTGTGTGGATGGAAGTTGATAAATTTGTAATGGACCTTATTTAACAAACATCTCTTCAGAATTATGGAAATTTATGGACTTACTAAAAAATTTGAAAGATGACTCCAAAGATAAATTTACAGCTATTTTATGAATTATTGAATCTCATTTCTGGAGAGATTTAATTTTTGAAGAGAGAAAATTGCATGTTCCCCCCTTGCTTTCCGCTTTTGGTTTTGTATATCAAAGTAAAAACAATCTTTCCTCATATGAAAAATATTTCGAGTCCGCAAAGAAATTGTTTAACAACTGAATGGTCAGAACCGTGTCAAATTGAAAGTCGCACATTGTAACCCTGATTTTATGATATGAAAGAAGAGAGATGCTCAAACCTTTTAATTTAACTACAAAGAAGTGCAATACAGGTAAGCCTCCTACAACGCGGTAGATACGTTCCTCAAAAAAGCCGCGTTATAAGAAATCGCGTTGTAGGAGATATGAACACCACGTAAAGCAAATCACAAGTGACGTGTAGATATTAACTGAAAAAGTGAATTATGAAATGCGTAGTTTACCTGATTGATTTTTTTTCAATAATTCGAGCAGTCAAGGGTTGCCAGTGTTGAAAAAAATCTACAGTGATGCTACTTTATGTAATTTTTTTTTATTTGAAGCGTAATAGAATATGTAACAACAAACGCGTTGTAGGAAAATTTAAACCGCGTTTTGGAAAAAAATACTCAATATCTCTGAAACGCGTTGCAGCGAAATCGCGTTGCACAAGTACCGCGTTAAAGGAGGCTTACATGTACTTACATTTTCTATTGTCTATTTCTTATTTTAGTAAATATATTTATAAAAATACTTAATATATGCATAATTTTATTTATTTTTATTTTTGTCGAAAAAACAGTTAGATTTAGCGCTGTTTGTTTTTATGTTAAGAAATATCTTTAAATGTGTGATGTGAAATTAATAAATAATAAAATTGTAAATAGTTAAATTATTGACCTCTATTCTCTAATTCGGCTTGCATTATAACGGGAATCGAATGGTTTCAAAAATGTCCAACTGTGGGTCAAGCTGAATCATATTGGTAAAATTATTTGGCATGCCACAACTAAAAGGTTGCGGATCCTTGCTCTACATGCTATGAAGAATGTTTCATATATATCCTAAAAAATTTCTCATTCTTGCAAAAAAATACAATGTTAGTAACTCTTTTTCAAACGGTTGAGGATTTAGAGTCTGGGTGCATATACACTATATGCACTCACAATTTGAAGCATGGTGTAATGCTAAGTCTTACATTACAATTGGAACAGAAATTATTTTTGTTCTTTTGGATTATCTTTCCATTTTCATTTCTTTTCAAGCATAAAATTGCCCTTTGCCTTGCCAATCCCTGTTCTTAATCGAATGTTTTCAAGAATCTAATTTCCTGCCTTCAATGGAAAGTTCCCGCTTTCATCACAAAGAAGAAAATCCCGGATGAGAAGTATTTCAGTACGATAGACACAATACATCTCTTGAACCCCCCCCCCCAGCACTAATAATCTCACTATAAGAATTAAAAATATGTGCAAATCAAAGATAGAAGTAAAAAATATCAGTGAGCGTACAGCATATGGCCAAACCGGTTGTGGTGAGCTTTTGGTAGCCCGTACGGTGTACGGGCAAACCAGTTAAGGGGTTAAAATCTAAAATATTATTTGAATAGTTTTTTAAAGACATATATATTAAAATAGGTGTGTGTGTGAATAGAAGTAATTCCAAGTATTTTCTTTATTTTATTAAAAATCTTAATTAAATATTATTTAAAATGTTTTTGAATATAGTTTTATACTTTTAGTAATTGCAACTATTTTCTATTGACATGTGTAGAATATATTGAATTTTCCCAATGTGATTTGAAAAATGATTAGATAAACATAAAAGAGAAATTTCTGCATGGAAAATAGAACATCTCCTTACTTTAGAAGCTTTTGTATGTGCTTAAAAACTTAGTAAGTTTTTTTTTTTTCATTCAGAAACAAGAGTGATTTTTTTAAATGAACAAATAACAAGCAGTTACATCTTTTGAGGGGGGGGGGAGACTGAATAAGATCCAAATAGAAAATATATTTAGATTTAAGAACTTAACTCCTTCTGATATATTTTTAAAAAAATCGTGAGTGAAGTTATTTTTTGTAACAATTTGAAAATAATATTTATTATGTGCAATAATTCGTTTAAATTTCCTCGAAAGAGATTTTATTCAATCAGAAAAGTCTTTACTGAAAATCATATAATTCTAACAGCTTCCGTTTGACTAAAACTATAATATGTTAGTGTAAAATAAAATGGGGATTTAAAAATAACCAGACTCTTTATTCTCTAATTTCTGCAACCACCAGTAAAAAAGCCTAACTTCAACATCAAGATGTATTAAACTAATTTTGTAATTCTGCATATGTATGTGTTGCTAAATTAAAATATGTAATTTAAAGCATAAATAATATTTTGATGTTATTTTATTTTTCATATCTTACTTACTTATTCGTAAGTAAACACAAATTACTGTCTACTGTTATCCAGTAAATCATTTTTAATCGAATTGAAGTGCCGGATGTCTTAAAATTTACAGCATGCACATGGTAATGACACCTTATCGAGATATCAAAATTTTCAAATGATGCAGGATGCTTAAAAATAGTCGTAAATAAACACAGAAAAATTGTCTGATTTCAGTCGACTGCAAACAGCTATAACCTGAATGAAAATTCAAATAATTTGTTAACCAATTCTTGCTTATTGACGAAAAATATATTATGAAGTCAGTAACAAAATTAGCACACGTTTTTGAAGAGTAAAATTCATTATTCCTATTAAGTTACATTTTTAAAAAATTGCATTAAATCTGAATGCAATTAAAAAGATGACTTATTTATTGAATAACGCCACTTTCTGAGTGAGTGAGTGAATATTAAAGTCGCACTGTTCAGCTATACACGAGGGCTTTTGGTGACGGACCGCGTAATTTTGAATCATGGTCAAGTGACGCGAACGACACCTGAGCTGACACCCCTCTTCTAACTACCACACCACACCAACAGGAGGAAGTTTAAGCTCTCTATAGATTTAACGGGCATCGCTCCCCTACACGGCGGGTCTTCAGTGGTACTGGGCTCGAACTCATGACACGCTAGCCATGATCCGAAACCTTGACTACTTGGCTACCGCGGCCATAAATGCCCTTTGAAGCAACACAACAGGTTTTGACGACGGACTTCGTAATTTTGAGCCCACTGTCAAGTGACGAGGTTAACAAAATCAAAATGTGACTGCAACAGAAACGCATCTGTTTCATTAAAAAAACATTCGCTATGAAGTTGAAGGGAAAGTTTTAGGAACTCAAATTTTAACTTACCTTGTAAGTTACCTTCAGGAAGAAAAAAAAGAATGAGTGGTACTGTGTTTTGGCGGGATTTACTAATCATTACGTAATTCTATTTTCTTCAAGTAAGAATGAAGGACAGTGCAATGGATTTTAGAAAACATAAAAGAAAGAGTTCAAAACACGTTTAATTACGAATTCTACTATTTTTCTTCTCCAGGGTAATGCAAGATCCCACGCATCTAGTGAATCATAATAATAATAAAAAAAACTTTGTAGGACAACATTTGACCTATGATCCTTCATTCCCTTTAATGCGGACCAAGTAATTTTGAAGCACCACTTGTTTGAACCATTTTTAAAGTGATAGGAGCAAAAAAAAAATTTTTATTGGATAAAGAAATAGATTTTACGCGCCATTGGCTTCGTAGTCTTAACATTTTTTTTTTTATCACATAAGACTAAAAACTACCAATACGTTGGGGAAAATGTTCAATCTTAAAGGAAGAAGAAATAAAAATATAAAATTACTGCAATTCTAGAAAATAATATCTAGAAAAGATATTTTTTAAAGAAAAATCTTCTTTGTGTTCGATCCAATTTCCTTTTATTTATTTTTTTACATTCAGCATGATTTCATTGAAAAAAATTGTTAAATATACAGTGGATTATTTTCACACCTATTTTTAAATGAGTAAAAAGAAAAATTCAATCCATTAAGCTATAGGGGGATATTAAAAATAAATTTTTGGTATTTTGTCAGGATTAATGATAATTCGAACAGAGAGAGAGAGGGTTTAAAACTACTGTAGGAAACACACTACTACTACTACTACAACTACTGAGAAATAGAGAGAGAAACATTATTAAGCAAAAATAATGATAAAAAAAGTATGTATCTGACGTAAATAGTTGTTTTATATTTGCTACGGATTAATAAGGGATGGAATAGATTATATTTCAAATTTAAAATAGCGTATTCAATGAAAAATAATTAAAAATATTGGCAACTAAATAATTATTAATGCTTTGTTAAAAATTTGAAAAATGCACAAAATTATTGTTTCATTCCTAATTTATTACCTTTTTAAAATTTTGACTTTAACTTATTGAATTATTCTGAAAGTAACCTGTAATTTCGTTTAATACAAAAGATGATTTCACAGAAAAACTAACATTGGCTTCTCAATAATAATTATTTTTAAGCAATCAACAGAACAAATATTGTTTTAAATATATTGCTAACTGCATATAATTTATTCTTGCTTAAAATTTCATATACAATTAAAATTTTAACATATTGTGTGTGTTATGTGTTTGTGCGTGTGTTCAAGTTAAGTGATAAATTATTTATTTACATACTTCTAGTTAAAGTTTTAAAACCTCAGGAGAATCTTTTGCATCAAATTTATAACTAATTAGCTGGTATACCCGTTCTTCACACGGGTGAATTGAAAAATTAAACAATACCGATTGAAGGATAAAGAAGTTTTTAATGAGTTAATTTTACGTGAATTGCAAACTAGACAGAAAAAAAACTTTTTGCATATTTCAGCTGAGCAAAAAAAAAAAAAATTAGAAAAACCATATTTGTTAAACTTTAAGTCTGTAGATCTAATAGCTGATAAAAAGGATTTTATTTTTTTATTTTTACCCCAAACTTTCTTGTGGGTCGATTTTTGAAAACACCTTCCTAAGCTGATCTCTGCTCAGCAAAAGTAACAAATTTCGAACACATTTTGCGCAATGAGTGATTAAAATATTCTAAATAGTTTATATCTGTGGATGGGTAATACGTTAACATTACTTTTGTTTATTTTATGTTAAAATTGTAACATTCGCAAGCAACGCCGTTCCCTACATTATAATAGCGACTCAATGGAAACATAGCGGAATTGTTGGCATCATTTTTGGCGACCATGTTGGCAACTTTGCAATTGATTGACTGGGACAGAAGTTGATATGCTGTAGTTCCCCCTGGTGAGGAGCTGCAACAAAGAAGATAAAACAAAATCCTTTCCCATAAAAAAATACATATACATATCCCAACTTTCATAGTGATCAGTTGAACGTTGTTGGAGTGAAGCAAGGTCATATATACAAGCATCAATTTTTGTCTAGATAGATAAAATTGTTTTATACAATGCATTAATACCATAAATACAAGGAGGAAGAATTACGGGAAAAATTAGTCATTGACACGAGTTCACCTTATATCTATTGATGTAAATATTAAATCAACTTTAACAGCAGCAAAAAAAGAGTGAATTTTTGCATACCAATTTTAATTTATTTTCTGAATGTTCCGCTTTTTGCAATTGTAGCTTTTGTATAAATCAGAAAGGGGGGGGGAATAAATACGAAATGTTAGCATCCACGCACAATTGAATTTTTTCATCTATTAGATTTAGATTTCTCTAAAGAGAGTTGCAATTATCTCTCATAAACCTTTTATGAGATATTTGATTCAAATTTTACTTAATTTTTTACTTAAATATGTCTTTGCCAACGGGAGAACTTAGAGCCTCGACAGATTTAATAGGCCTCCTCTATTCCGCAGGTTTTCAGTGGCACTCTAGCTCGTACTCAGGGCACGCTGGCGCTGACCATGACCACTAGGCTACCACAGCAAGCTTCAAAGTCGAGAGCTGGAGATTTATTTGACTAAAGATCCGTCATGTAGACAGTCTGATGCCCTGACCCCTTTCGTGGTATAAAATGGTTAGCATGCTGTATATAAAAATTTGGAAAGTGAAACGCTATCTCAGGTGTCGTTCTCTTGCTTTGAACGTTCTTCATATCTATCGCCAGTACCTCTCGTGTTGCTTTTAAG
This sequence comes from Trichonephila clavata, assembly GCA_019973975.1. Classification (NCBI taxonomy): domain Eukaryota; kingdom Metazoa; phylum Arthropoda; class Arachnida; order Araneae; family Nephilidae; genus Trichonephila; species Trichonephila clavata. The sequence continues at coordinate 62,906 of BMAO01024848.1, forward strand.
AATGACGTTAACAAATAATAAAAAATTGATTGCAACAATACTTAGCCAATGTATTTATCCCTTAACACTAGAACGTCCGTCGGTGTCAGTTTGACCCTGGACCAGTTTACTTTGTTTCTCCTTTCTGCCTTTTTGTAGGGAATTTGAAATATTTTCTTGACTTTCAATCATTTTCACTGGTGATTACACAAAAACAGTTTTGCGGTTCTAGGTTAATTAGGAGGGATTTTACAACTAAATAACCTAGAACGTCCGCTGGTGTCATATCTAAGGCAATTTATCACATAAAAAGCTGTTGCTCAACAAAATATAGCTCATTAAGTAGGTACTATTAGTAAAACAAACTTCCTTAAGTTCTATGGCACAATTTGTTTGACCTTGAATACAGTTTTATTGACTTCGCAGTGGAAATGTATCAATTATACTAAAATTGTTGTGTCTAAAAGTTTTGTCACGTAGATTATTTGCTTATCTGCTCATAAAAAAATTCATTCGATTTTCGAACTTATACGTAGAAGGGGTTCCGGAACACCTGTTTCCATGTGGAAACTTCACCTCTTATCGTTGGGATTTTGAGTTTGGCCTTGCTTTAGCTTTACCTTAGCCTACTACGTTAAAGTATTGAAATTTAAAAATGCATTAAAAATTGTAAGTAATGCAATTAAAATTTAAAAATGCTTTCGAACTTAATGCAGAGCGGACACCACATGAAACGAACACTCTTAGAAAAGGTCTAACTCCCGATGAAATTGCTAATTTGTTGCGAGAGCTTTCTGAGAATGAATTGGCTCTACTGTAGATTCTGATGAAGACATAAGATTGAGAGGGAAAATGACTGCAAAGAATCTGAAGAAAATGCAGATGCAATTGAAAACATTCCAGTAAATCCTGATATATGTGTCGCTGGAATGGCACAGAATAGATACCGCTTAACAATAATGTTCCTAACCGATTTGTGACTCAAAATGTTTTGCGACAAAGCAGTGGTCCAACAAGCTTCGAGAAATATGTCAACGTAAGATTTAAAACTAAACCCTACTGAACAGCAGTCCTTCAATTATTTAGTTAAAACAATTACTTTATATATTTTATATCGCGGTGTCAAAATGACACTGGTGAACCTTTAAGGGTAATCAAAATCCCAGACGTTATAGTGTTCATGTATCCAATTACCCTAAAATGGAGAATTTTACCAAAAATTGACAAATTTTTATGACTTTATTTTATAGGCCATCTTATTAGCTTTATAAAAATACCAAGTCTATTATTTTACGTTCTCCGGAACAAACACTACAAGCGTTTTAGTAAAATCAGATGTCATTACTTTAAGCAGGATATATGTCATACTTTAAAACGCGTTTTACTCTAAATGTGTTCTTTTGTAAATGGTCAAACAGAGGCAGCGATTGCTCAAAAAGTTATGAAAATAATTAACTGAAATTTTTTGTGTATAATAGTAGAAATGTTTTAACGTTCACAGATTTATCAATACTGTTCTATTACAAAATTTACATACCCTTATGTGAATGTAATCACTGTTTTTTAAAGTAATTTCATATAATAACTGAGTGAATATTAAACCGGTCGAGCTCCGATGTTAACGCATCGTCAACACGAGCGGTCTTTAGTGGCTGAGGCTGAACTCATGACATACCTGCCATGATCTGATAGCTTGACCACTCGGCTACCACGGCCACTATAATAACTGAGACAAAGGGCTCTAATTTTTGCAAAAATTAAAATATCTCTCTTATCCTAAAAGTCATTTCAAAAATGAATAGCAAGGCAACACATCAAAATTGAAAATTTGTTTATTAACTTTTTGTTCAGAATGGGCCCCGTTTATGTAATTTTTTGTAATTGTTTACCTCTTTTCCCCCCACATTTTAGGAACAATAATTTATTTTTCTCTTCTTATTTTTAGCATATTTTTCTTAAAATGTATGTACCAAAAACAACAAAAAAATCCCCATATCTCCATTTCTTTTAAAAACTAAATTTGTCGCAAGTAGTTGAATACATTATGATCCAGCTCTTACGTTTGTTCTGGTAGAGTCCTCGTATCAGGAGGTTTGCAAAATGTTTGTATTATTTTTACAGTCATTGGGTGTTACAATTGGGTCAGTACAGTGTTAATAACCAGAAGGATGTAATATTTAAAGATAAAAATAGTTCAGGTCTTTAAAGAATAAGAATGTCTACCCCCGTACAACTGTGCGGGCTGGATCTTAAAGGGTTATTACGAACACATTTTCGACCTTTAAATACATCGTTACCATCGGAATAAAATAGACTATGTAGTCAAATCGAAGCATATCTCTACATTTGGGACTGTGCTAACAAGTGTAGATTAATTATAGCTATGTTCTGCGCTCCATTGAGAGCAATCGATACAGGGGCACAACAGAAGACAGATTGATTGTCGGATAGGTTGTCGCTGAACCGGATTGGTCGCTAAGATCTATCCAGTACATGGATCTTGCAATGTTACAAACAGGACTATTCATCAACGCCTGATAGAGTGATATATATGCTTGCACTGTCCTTTACGCCACGAACCTCTCTAGACTATTCACTATTAGTGTAATTACAATTCGATGAAACTGATTATTCTGTCCTGATCGAAAGCTAAGCGTCTTTAGTGGCGAGTCCTATTTTCGACTGTGTACAAACGACCAACGCAGACATATCTTCAGACACACAGACCGACGTTACAATCTACCTACGCTATCGCTTCCTATGTTTCATACAGATTGATAGCTGAATGTAATAAACTGGGTGTAATTTTCTTTGAAACCCAAAATCCTCTGCTTGTCATTCTTGGCACACTTACAATAGAGATTGAAAAGTACACCATAAGGTATCGCTTTCGTGATGTAATTTCTCTTTTACTACTTTTGATTTAACAAGATAATTGCTACACTAAACTCGGCATATTTTGCTATATAATTGTGTGTACAAATATAGGAGAAAACAGATTCACTTATAACGAGATCTCCGGAACTCTTAGATATACAAATTTTAAATTTGGCAAACGAGGTTCGAAATTTTGATATCAGTCGCCAATAGTACTTTTGCTTCAGGGAAATACGTTAATTAAAGTAAAATGTGTGTGTTCGTGTGCGTGTTTGTGCGTGCGTGCGTGCGTGTTTGTGTGTGTGCGAGCTTGTGTGTGTGCATGTTTGTGTGTGTGTGTGTGCTTGTGTGTGTGTGTGTGTGTGTGTGTGTGTGTGTGTGTTGTTGTGTGCGTGTTTGTAGGCACGCATGTGTATGTTCGCATGTGTGTGTATTTGTGTATGTACGTGTGTTGTGTATGTATATGTGTATGTGTATGTATGTATGTGTATGGTCGTGTGTGTTTAAACCTACAATCCTAATTCGTAACTCAAAGAGTTTGCTATAAGACTATTAAGGCTATCTTAATTTTGACCTATACTATATCTTGTTATTTATTGCTTTGTTTAATTACATCTACAGCAATTTAGCATATTATTATTATTATAACTATTATTATTTTATTAGTATTATGTATTGAATATTATGATATGAATTAGTTGCTTAAATTAGTTGCTTTAAATTAGTTGCTTAAAAAGAATGATTTATTGTATGGAATTTACAGGAAAGAACTAAATACATATTGTTGTAAGATAAGAAATAGCCAGAACTTAAGGTAACAGAACACCTTCGAAAATTTGTTTTTGAATTAACCTGAATTTTGCCTGTTAATGCATATTTTATGACCTTATGGGTCTTTAAAATGAGAAAAACACAAAATTAAAGTCTTGTTAGTGCACATTTTTTCCGTGAAAGGGGTATTTTATGAAAAAATAAGCAAAAATAAGACTTTACGCAAAACATGATAACTGAAAATAAAATAAATATATTGACATTTTGTAAATTGAATAATATAACATACAACCTTATCTAGGGAATAGACACTTATTTTGGTAATATAACAATTACGTGAGAAGCTATTGTGTTTCGAGCTTCTTAACGTTGAAATTTTCTTTAAAAGCTATTGTAATTTTCACTTTATTGCTGTATAAAAAAATTTCTACTCAACATAAAATCTTAAGAGAGGTCTATTCCCTGTATTAGTATTTAAAAAACATATATATAAAATTTTTATTTCATCCAAGCATAACTTTTTGAGATATTGTGTTTTGCGGTAAGAAAAAATGTAAAAAAACTCATTTTGAGAAAACGACAAAAATAACATTAAACTAATCTGATTACAAGAAAAACACTTACTTTCTTATTAAAATGCACCAAATTTATAATTCTCTCCATCTTTAACTTCTAAAACAATATTTTTTTTCTTTTTAAGGGCTCTTAAAATTTTCCTATGTTTCTTTGTTTTGGGGTCTGCGTTATGAATCGATTCACGGATTCTGCATTTATCTAAATGTTTATATCCCCGTAAGGTAAACACCCCAGGATTTTCAATATTCATCTTATTAAAAACTTTGAGGCACCTATTTAATCGCTCATTGAAATGTATAACAGCATCATACGACCCAAATTTAATTGTTTTGAGCGAAACAAATACTTCTTTCGGAACTTTTTGCCAGATTATTCCGTTAAAACACTCATTTGCATTTTGCGTGCGTCCATGTAAGCACTTACTTAATATCTGTTTGTCGCATAGTTCTAAATATACTGGTTTAATTTTATTTAAAATATCATTTGATAAACCAGCATATTTTGTGGTAGATTTTGTTCCATTTGCCACCCCCCGCTGAAAATAACACCAGCTGTCTTTCCCTATTGGACACTGACCATGCATCGGTTTCTTATCACTTGATGCACAGTGATATAACGCAGCAATTACATTTTGCTGCATGGCATTTAAGTTACCGACATTACTGCGTACAGCAATTCCGTAGTAATTTTGAAGTCGGTCGATAAAATTATCAGTTAATTTGCCTTTACCAGACAGTCCTTTAGTTTTTGTTTTTAGCTTTCTTAGACGCGAGCCCACTCTCTTTTGTACATGGCCAATGCACTCAAACTTTGTCACACTGTTCATTCCATAAGTGTCTTTCACACTCATGAAAGCTTTTGAGTCACCATCGGCATAATATTGCGTGTATTGAAGTCTGCGGTTTTTTTCTGAACGAAGAAATATTCGTGAAGCCCCCACAATTTCCATTTTTGACGAAGATCCCGTAAAGTTACACTGACATATGTGGTCGGCTTTTGACGACTCATATTCATTCGACGAGTTTCTTGGCATAGTCTGAAGTCTCTTACATGTAGGACAGTAGGACAACATAACTTCTACCTCTAACACATTACCAGTATCAACTGATATTGCAGCAACACAACCATTCATAGATGTATAGCCTCTACGCTGCCATGTGCCATCCACAGATATGCCACATTTTACAAAATCAGATGAAAATTTTTGTTTTATATCCACAATTTCAGTAGCAGCTTTTTTCATGGATTCCTCAGAGTTTTTGTCAGTCGAGGCAAATTTAATGTTGAGCATAATTTAAATGCACCAGCAAAACCCTTGCCTATCTTCCGCATACCATATACTAGCCTGGTATTTATGACTGGTGCATTTACAACTTTTTTTGATGAAGCAAATGTAAAGAAAAAGTCACAGCATTTACATTTTAGTGTAAAATGAGAGCATAATCCATACATGGAATCCTCAAAAAGCTCTACTTTTTCAGCAAAACATTTTGGGCAGCAAAGTTGAGAAAATGCATCCACAATAAGCTCAAGATCAATGATTCTGTTACCAAACAGAGGACCAGGCATTTCTTCTGCAGTTGACATACTCTCATTTCCCAATTTTGAAGAACTAGTAGTGCATTCAGGAACAGGTGTTGAATTGCTGTTATTTTCGGAAATTTTTGTGTATTTATTTCCAAAAAATTGTCTCTTACGCTTTCTAGCAATACTTTAAACCATTTTCAAGCAAAAATAAAACAGAATAGAATTATTTTTTAACTTTCTACGCTGTCGATTCTTTCAGTATGAAAATCAAACATATATGTAAACAAAGTCACTAAACAACAAATTTGATGCCAGATTTCATACATAAAAAAGGAAAAATGTATTTCTAAATACATTTATATTTATTCTCAAATATTCTATTTTAATTTCTGACAAAATATTTGTATATTAATTTTCATATTTCATGTCATATACCATGAAAGAGAAACGTAAACAAACAATTTGGGCCACTTCCGGTTAGCAGAAAGGCATTTCCGGTCAGAGAAATTCATGATCAAGTAATATTAAAAAAGCTGTAACTTGGCTTCTAATTAAGCTAGAAACAAAATTTTTTACAGATTTAGAAAGATAAAAGATTGAATTTTAATATTTGATCAAAAACGAAAAATCGATACTTTGACCGAAAATTGAGTTTTAAAGGTGTTCTGTCACCTTAACATCCTTACAATTGCTCAAGGTGGTTTCCTTTCACTTACTTTTTTAAATATCACATCAAAAAATAAGTTCTTGCTAAAGTTTTGTCAGTATGTTTCCATCAATCAAATGGATTGCTGTGCAGATTAATGATTTTAGTTCAGGAATGGATGCAGGAAATGGCGAAGTGTACATTTGATCTTTTACCCCATACACTGAAATCTGGAGGTACATGATCTGGTGGTCGTGGTGAACATTAAATAACACCTCTACGATCAAAGTCCAAAATGGTACCTCATCATTGAGATAAAATCTAACTTTGTTGAGGTAGTTGTCGCGACCCTAAGGTCGTAGGTGAAGTTTGGGACACCGAATGAATTGACATTGTTATAAAAATAACAAGTTTATTTGGTTTATCAATTTACTATCAAGCAAGATTGTAAACCGGGGGAGCAGTCAGATTAAATGGCTTATATAAATTCATAAGACAAATAACTAAGCCCTTACAGATTGTGATCCGATGAAACAGCACTAGCCAGGTCTTACCCGGGTCAGCTGGATACTCCAGTTTAAAGCTTCTTTTTAAATACACCAAGAGCTTCCGATTGTCGCTTTGCAAATCTAATTATAATAGCAGCCTAACGACTAACTCTAACACTTACTTTGCTAGAGTTTATATTGTACTCAAACTAGCATAAAATAAAGTTCTCTCTACGGAAGGTAATTTTAAACTCAAACAACAATTAAATAAGTCTTTTTCTCCAAGAGGATTATTGAAAGGGAGCAAATAGGACCCGTCACATAGAGGCGAGACACGCCATCCTGTTGAAAACTGTAACTTCCTGGCATTTTTTCTTTGAATTTGGAATTAAGGAAAATGTGTATCTTGTCTGGGTAAATAATTCCCAAACAGTCCCTTCAGCGAAAGAAAAATCCCCCCCCCCCAAAAAAAAATAGGAGAAACTCCAATTCTCCAACTTCATGAAATCCAAGGCATAGTTTCACTTTTTCATCACCATTGTACGATTCCATTATCTTAATACCGAACAAAGAATGATTACCTTCTGCTGAGAGAAATAGCGTCATATATAACAACTAATAACTTTTATGAATAAACTTAGAATAGTGCTTATGAAACTTTCTATATTTACAACCCAATTTCCAATCATAATTTTCCTCACGCTGCTCCCCCCCCTCCATACAACAACAATGTATCGTATGCAACAATAATGTATTTTTACGTAAAGTTACAATACGATCATAATTATTAACCATACAAATTTTAAAATAAGTATTAAATTTTGTATCTGTTACCTTTAAGTTATAAACATTTTCAGCAAATTGCTTATAAGTAATTGGATAAGTATTTGGCTATTTTTATTTTTTATTTTTTAAATTGGAACAGATTGCAATAATATGTAAGATGTATTTTATTTTTTATTATGTCAGAAAGTATTTTGTTTGCTTCCTTTTAGTAAATTCATAACTTTTTAAAATTGTTTTTTATTTTGGAAAGTTATCACGCCTCCTTAAGGGGCGTGCCCCCCACCCTGTTTTAGAATCGCTAATTTAGTATGTATTACTGCTAGTCTCGTTTCAATCGGGTTAATTTCATTTAATATTTCGGAAGTTCTTAAATTACGAAATTGCCCAACTAATTTCTAAACACCTTGTATTACCAAACCTTACGATTGCAGCTACTTTTATTTTTCTTTCTTCTATCTCAAAATAATTCCCCAAATATTGATAACAGTAGTTACAGAGCTAGAAGTGAAATAGCACAAACAATCTTCTATTCCAAGAGTAATTGAAACCAACCAGAAAACTTGGAATCAATTTATTGTAAGCCTTTCATTGCTCTATTCATCTGTAATTAATTGCCTTTGAAGGATAAACGGGGAAGAAGCTTTCATTGGGTGAAAATCTCTCATATGTCTTCAGGCTGCGAAAATCAGTTTTGTGTAACGATTTAATACTCAAATAGGAATCTGTATTGGAAGGCTATAGAGATAACTGAATTGTTTGGGGAATAAAATCCTACATTTGTTCGATATTATTAAATAATTATTAGTTGAGAGCATTTTAAGTGTGCCCTCTGAACTGGACATTTTGATTTCAATTGGATTTAATACAGAATATTAAATTATGTATTCGAAATGTTTGTGTACTAAGGATATTGATGTGAAAACTTTTGAACTGTCACTATCTGTCTAGAGTTATGCCTTGAACTAACAGTTACCCGCTTGCTTTGCTGAGTAATTCTCGTAATGCTTTATTGTATGTTATTCTTAAATTACTGATATCTCTTAGCATTAAGCTTTCAATTGTACTGGAAAGCATCGTTATACTCCCCCCCCCCCCCTTTTGATTCAATCCCTTACCCAATCAATTTTTTGCCCAAAATGCTTTTAAAAAAGAGACACATTTTTTATTGCATGTAACTAAGCATAGTACTTAATAGAATGAGACAATGGAAGAATTTTATTTCAATTTCTAATTTTAAAGTTTTCACACTATATTTTTGATTTATGATTGTGAACACAAAAAAAACCCCTAAATGTTTGCTTTTTCTATATATGGGGGGTGATCAATAAAAAGAACAGTTTACAAAGCAAATAAAAAGTTGTTTAATAACAGTAGACACAATATACAAAAATGGAAATTAAGAAACATGGTCACTTTTCTACATAATCACCAAATCTGTTTAGGCATTTATCAGACTGTTTTTTTTTATTGGAAAACAATGATAAAATCCCCGTGCACCACAAAGTATCACACAGGGCTTACAGAAATAAGTATTAATCACATAATACAAAGGAAAAAGGAAAAAATAAAGAAAAAATAATAAATAAATAAAAAATAACCCTTGAGGTTAGGAATCATTACAAATACTCATAACAAACTCACTGAACTTTTAAAAGTATTACTGGTGGAAAGTAGTTGAGGAAGATTCGGAGGCCAATTTACATTAAGTCCCTTGAATGCCAGTCTTAGGATATTCCGTTCTCTTTCAAACTTGGAACACAGAAGGCGCACATGTTCTACATTTTCCTCGCCACCGATATCGCAATCACAGGAAGATGACGGAACTAACTTAAATTTGTTCAAGTAGCTTTTAAAGTTGCCATGACCAGTTAGAAATTGGGTTATTTTGTTATTAGTATAAAAATGATGGCAGGACAGTCTCTTATTAATGGTTGGAAAAAATTTCTTTGTTACGCTCCCATTATTTGATGTGTGATATTCTCGGTTCCAAGACTTCGCCATTCTTTCCCTCATAATCTTCTTGTAAAATGACTTAGGAATATTAACGGTAATGTCAATTTTGCGTTTGGTTGCAGCCTTGGCTAACCAATCGGCCCGCTCATTTCCAAAAATGTCCGTGTGTCCGCGAGCAAATGCAAAATCTATTGAGATGTTTTTATCTTTTAGGTTTTTAAGTTGCTTTTGGATCTCGACGATTATGTTGTTAGATGAAGAAATACACTTAGAGAATCCAAGGAGGAAAGAGAGTCTGTACAGATGAGATAGTCTGAGATACTATTTTGTTCAGTGATCCATTTAATGGCGAAGTTTAAACATAAAAGTTCAGCTACAAAAACTGTGCATTCATCACGAATTCTAAATTGAAAGTGCTCGGATTCTACACCACTCTTGAACACAACAAAAGCGAAACCAACTCTGCCAGCAATTTTACTACCATCAGTATAGCAAATAACAGGGAAATCATCAGTATTTTTCTCATTGTGCTTAATAATATTGATGGAATTCCTCTCTGAAGGATGAGGGAGAAAAAATGGGGACATAGTGCAATCATAATTAGAGATAGAAGAAGCAGCGAGATTTTCCCTAAAAGCAATATTATGAAGAGTAGCAATGTCGATTGGAGGGAATCCAGAAATAGCAAAAACTGACTCGTAACTTATGGTACGATGGAGCAATTTGTTTAACCCGTTTTGTAATAATCAGGTCCCTCGCAACTCTCGGCAGCTGTTTGAACATCACCGTCTGAAGTGAACCTTGTTCTGGATAAGTGTTTCTTCCATCCCCTCGTTCAACCAATCCTCGTTCAATCCAACCCATCAATCCCCTTGGATCATTTCTTCAACACATGCCGTGTTGAGGTAGGACGTTACAGAACTTGGACGTCCGCTCACTCCCATATTGCCGTTTCCTAATTGCTCCCTGCCGCTGCAAAAGAACGACACCATTTAGCAACATGTTGTCTACTAATTGCTTCGCCCCGTACACCACTGCCCATGATTTGTCTGGGACTGTTAGATGGGGACACATTCTTGGCCCATAAGAATCCTATTATGGCTCGCACCTCCGTGAGAGACCACTTCTCTGAACATCTTGCCATTACTATCGCACTTACAAGTCTGAGTACTAAAACTATCTGCTCGCACAACCGGTGTAAGACAAGTAGAGCCATCTGTCTCCATTCTGGGTAACAATACTCCCATCAACAATTGCTGCTTGTTAACATTTTTTTGGATCAACCCTCGTACACTCTGCATACTATGAAGATTGTTTCAATATATCTTAAAAGAATTTCTCTCATATATACTTCAAAGTATTTTCTATTTTACAAACAGTTGAGGGATTTGTGCATGTGCACATTTATTCACACACAATTTGAAGCACAGTGTAGCACCAAGTCTTGCTTTGCAATGGGTACAGAAATAAATCAGCTTTTTTTTATTGGTTTTCAATTTTCATTTCTTCTCAAGCGACTAGCAGCACATTGTCTTGCCAGTCTCTGTTCTTTTCATCGAAAGTTTTCAAGAATCAAAATTCCTAACCTCAAAGAAAAATTCTTGCCTTCACCACAAAGAAAATCCTAAATGAGGAGCATTTTAGTACCATGGAAGAACTTCAATTCTTAAAAGTATACTACATAGCACTAATAGTCTCAATATAAGAATTAAAAATACATGCAAATAAAAAATTTAAGAGAAGAAAGTTGAGTGTTTGTACAGCGTACGGGCAAACTAGTTGCGGTCAAATTTCTGTATCCCGTATGGTGCACAGTTTAGTGGTTAAGAACAGGACTTGAACTGCTAAAAGGGAAGTATACTTTTCTTTTACGTTCTCATAACCATCCCACATCGATTTGATTTCCGCAAAACCAATTTTTAGTGGATCACCACACAACAAAATAGAAATTATTGCCAAATTTAAACTCTAAATCCCTAATAGTTCAAAAACGTTAATTTTATCTATAAAGGTTTCACAAACTTTCCTCCTTGGGAGTCAATTTCCTCATACCATGCTCTTATTGGATCTCTTTTCCACAAAGGAATCAATTTACCAAATTTCAGGTCTATAGGTTTGATACTTCAAAAATGGGAAATTCTATTTGTAACATCGACTTAATTCCTTGCAACCCCCTTGAAAGTGAATTTCCTCAAAACTCTTTTATTAATAGATCGCTACTCAATAAAAGAAACATGCTTTCCAAATTTCAAGTTTTAAGTAACAGTTCAAAAAAGGTATTTTTTTTAGTCTATAACCTCCTCCTCCTCACCCTCCAAATGTCCCTTGGGAGTCGATTTCCGCCAATCCGTATTTAGCGGATGTCTACCCAACATAAGAAAGATGCTTAACAAATTTCAAGCATTTAGGACTAAGTTTGAAGAGCTCGGGAGATGTGAGTGAGTTGGTCTCTTTTCTCTTACACCTTGTGAGCCAAAAGTTTGTTCAAACTTTAAAATTTCACAAAAAAGGATGAAATGATGATAAGGGAGTGCAGTTTACAAGAAAGGGTTCACAAGGAAGTCAGATTTTTTTAGCAGCAAAAATATTTTTATTTGTGCCCGTATTAAATGAAACGCCGCCCAGCCAGTATGGTGGTTATGTCCCTCGGCTTGTAGTCGAATGAGTTCGAATGTAATCAGGTTCGAATCCCGAATAAGGCATAGATGTATCTTCCGGGAAAGAAGTCAGACTTTCGCCTTAAATGGATTCCCGTCTTGAATGTAAAGCAGTGCACCCCTTTCTGTTCTATTCTGGGATTATCGTTTGCAAAAAAAGTATATATTCCCCTGTGAATGTATAGTATGTATTTGTTCACCTATCTCTCGTCTTTCGTATGCATCCTAGGATGAAACGCACGGCAAAAACAATAACATTAAATCAAAGAGGAGGGGTTACCTGTAATAAGTTTCATGCAAAATGGCGCTCTATACTATGCCAATCCCGTAAAACAATTCTTATTGAATACCTTTGGTGAAGACTTTGATTGTGTGTGTGTGTAGTCGAGGCTGCAAGATCGCATGGCCACCTTAGTTGAGTTGGGCAATATTCTGGAAGATGTTGACCAATTGTTATTGCAAGAAAAACTTAATGGAGCGTATTGTTGTCCTGTGCATTGTATTTTGGAGTATTAGTGCCCTCTATCGATGACTTTTTTTTAGCTAAAAATGTTTTTGCCGGAACAAATCGAACTTTCCTATGAGCCCTTTCTTGCAGACCGCGCTTCTTTATCATAATTACATCCCTTTTTATAAAATTTTAAAATTTTAAAGAAAAAGATTAGTTTACCCGGTATGTATTATAAACAAGTAATATAAAAAAATTTTAGGTCAATACCTACTTTGGATAAATGAATAGAAAGTATTTTATTCATATATATATATATATATATGTTGTGTGTGTGTGTGTGTGTGTGTGTGTGTGTGTGTGTGTATGTGTGTGTGTGTGTG
>BMAO01024849.1:0-25027 GCA_019973975.1 Trichonephila clavata
TAGTGATTATAAGAATAAACGGTACCCATGGGATAAACTTAGGCTTTTATTATTCACTTACTATATTATATAAGTAAGCATTGATTTGAAATATATCCTGAGCAATTACTTAACATTTCGTTTTGTTCTGTTTCAAAATGCATGTTCCATTTATTGTAGAGAATGTTTATCTATTTCTTGGGAAAATGTTAGTGAATTTTAATTGCAAAAATAAAATTTTGGGGTGATTTTTTAAAGTAAAGGCATGTTTACTCCTTTGGTAAGTAGTATATTAATATTTAATTTATGGCTTCCAGTTAAAGTAATACAACACTATTGTTCTTTTTGATTAAAAATTGCCTCATCCCGCTTGTCAACATAAAATAATATATCAAAATTTAAAATGCGTCTAGCCGTCAATAGACTGTTAACTCTGAGTACTGTATGTTAAATGATGATGCTAGAATTTTTGTCATTTGAATACATTTCTCTTCCGTGCCTATTATCCTGCAATCCGACATTTTAATGATAACATGTCATTTTATACCGAATCGTCTGCTTGATGACATCTGCATTAGTTCCCAAACACATGTTATACTAAACGCCGTTTTCTGAAAACCGGTATTTTGAACTTCAGGGATGAATATAGTACATCATTTTGGGATGTATGGCTAGAACTTAATAGATATTTTATGAAATATAATCGTAAATTTTTAATGAAAATTTTCTTTGTATGACTATTTTTTCTCAGAGTAATAATTTTATACGGATTTCTTTTTTTTTGGAATATTTAAATAAGACACATATCGAACATTTAACAAAAAAACTTTTCATTTTTTAAAACTTATATCAATTTTTGCAAATATTTAAAATGTATTGAAAAAATCTATATCCATGGCAATATATTAACACATAGTGGCATGTATTTCTTGAGAAAAAATATAATTTTTGCATTTTTAAAGACCATCAGAAATATTACACTTTATTCATATTTATAAATTTTTTTAAAGTATTTGAAATCATTTACTTTTTGTGCAATTATCATCATCGTTTAAATACAGCTATTTGAGTGTTCATAGAAACTGTAATGACCCGCTGAGTTAAAAAGGTACGCATTATATCGTCGACCAATTTCGTCAAATCAAAAGACGTTGCGATATGCAGCCAAAAGTATAAACCATTTTTCGCGCAATTTCTTGTCCTATCTAATGACGACAGAATTTTTCGACATTTTTGAATTGGCAACGTCTTTTGATTTTACGAAATTAGTCGACGATATAATACTAAGTAGGGACTGCAACACCGGGGTACCGGAATACCGGTATTTTGAGTCATTTGTACAATTTTGTTAATACCGGTATTCACAAGTTTGATACTGATTTTTTGATTTTTACTAGAAATTTTTTAATTGTCTCCACAATATGTTCAGGGATCTCCAGCATACCAAAATAGTGTACGTTTTTGTTTTTATGTCTCCATGATGGGCGAAATTATTTGGATTATGAATATAATCAAGGGAAGTGATTAAATATGTGAATGCTCAAAGGAGGTGGGCCAAAACTATCCTATTACAACTCGAGCGATACTGCACACGCGAATGATTCGTAGTCTGATATTCATATCTGTGAAAACAAGGTTGTAGTTGTGAAGAAAGTGCGTAATATTTCAATATTTTTAATAGTGAATTTGTTATTCACATTGTGTTTGTATATCAGCTAGATCCAAAACCATCCGGCGAGAAATCGATTTATTTGAAGATTAGGGATTTAGAAGTAAATCCTTGGAAAAAGTATATCGCGCATTGCTTGTAGTATCACCAACTAGCGTAGATGCCGAAAGCGCGTTTTTGACAGCTCTGGTAATTTTTACACAAAATTACGTTCCATGCTTGATGACAGTACAATTGATGGATTATGTTTTTAAGATCCCTTTTCAAAAATGTGTAATAATACCACAGACTGAATAGAGTGACATTTACACTTTTTTGTGATTAAAATAAATAAGATGTTCCTTAACTTTTTTGTGATCCCTTATATGCTGGTATAATTTATAAGTTACAAATTATTTTTTGTGATATTTACACTCTCTAGTAAAACTGGCAAATAAAATAAAGAAACACCTGTGTTTTCTTTCTTTTTCTAAAATTTCTATTATCGGTTTCAAAACGTATCCGGTATTAAGATCTAAGAAATACCGGTATTGAACTTTTGTCGATATTGCAATCCCTTATACTAAGTGCCAAATAAAACTATTAAAATTATGAGTATTTACAGTGTTGGTGAACGACGGTTATTTTAAAACTACCTGCATCGGATTTATTATTCAAAACCTGTAACATATTTCCTCCAAAAGATACGCACTGATTACTATGTCAAATTTAATCCAAAAAGTAAAATCAAGAGAATTACTGCTTTTAAACTGTGGTACTGGTATATATAAATGGGGACAAAAAAATAATTATTCATTTTTTGTAATTAACATTATCTAAATATTCCGTATATATTTAAAACAATAGAACAACAGCATCACATAGAACAATCCAATGACGCAGAAAAATAATGTGAAACCACCTCTCTTTCCTTTCAAACCTCTTCTAAATCTCAGGTGTTTACCATATTTTTTTTCATTCCCAGAAAGGAAAATCTTTTTCTGCGTTAAGAGATTTTCGTTTCGTTGTTGTTGTTGTTTCTAATGTCACCTGTCTGACGATGTCAGATCGAGGCCCACTTAATTCATCGTGGCAAGGGCTAGGTGTACGCCTGTCGTTAGCATTTAGCTTTGAGCACCATGCAGATGACAGTACGATTTCGCTCGGTTCATTCACGATAGATGGCGACACCGCCTATCTCCACCTCCACAATTTTTGGATGGAACTAGAGGGAGAGGGAAATATTCTCCAACCCTCTGCACCTGTGGTTTTTCTGCTGCGACCGCCACAAGACTTTCGACCCACTGATTTAACGAGCACGTACTCCGTGTGTACTCGAGGATATTTGGTGGCATCGGGCTTCGAACCCGGCCTTCCGATCTGGAGTCCGATGCTCTAACCACTAGGCTACCCACGGCCCTACCCCTCGTTTCGTGTTAAAAGAAAAAAAAATGCATGGAAATGCATAGTAGTTGGTCAGGACCGTTGTTCGTTTCGTATTAACCTATATTTTTTCTTTTACATTTTCGCTTGAACATATTTGACATTATTATTAATGCAATTTTTTCATTATTTTTAATTTATTGAACTTTACAACTAAAAAATTACAACTTTTTTTTTTAATTACGAGAACACGAAATAAAATAATTTAATCTGCTCAATACAAAGTTATCTTTACAACCCTCCCCCCACACCCACACCAAATTCTTTATTATTAATGAAATTGTGATAAATTTCCACGTTACTAAGTACAGAAATTCAGGTATTAAAATAGCTCAAGAATACTTGAATAAGCTAAAAGAAAAAAATTCAAACTAAATAACATAATAAATATCAAAACAAAAATAGCTTTGTATCAGAATCATTACAGACCAGATGGGCAAATGTATCTATCAGACATGAAATCATCTTTCAGGAAGGTAATAACTCAAACCATCTGTCATGTAGAATTTCACTGCTGAATGAGAGTCAATCAAGTAAAAATAGAATGGGTATCTTGCCGGTTCTAAAAATAAAAATGTTTCTATATTTTGAGGTTTTTAATGAATAACCCTTACCAAATACATTGCAAATCATTGGCAATTTCTTTAATACTGATTGCTCCGGTTTTTAAATGTTACCAGTATAAATATTTAAATATAGAAATTTTGTGCGAACACATTAAAAATATTTAAGAAGTCAAATATCACAATAAGAAAACCGAAATTCAAGTTGCAAAGAAGAAAATTTTCACAATTTTCAAATATTGAATAACCGCTTAATCATTTACTTGTATAAAAAATTTCATTACGTCATAGTTTAAATCAACTTTTCTCTTTATCCTATTTCATAAGGATAACAGTTTTTACTGTAAAGAATGACTACTGTTAAGAATGACTTATGTCTTGCAAAATAAAAATAGTCTCAGGTTTAAAAAGCTGGATTTTGAATTTTTCTTGAACATCTTTTGGTTTTTGAGATTTTTAAATATCTGACTTTGTAATGATGGTTTGGTTTCCCCAAACATCAGTGTACGAAGGAAAACTAGACATAATCAAAACAACACAATTCATTTACAAGTTTCAACACCGATACAAATTCAACAACCCAAGTTAAATAATGCACCAATTGATAAATATGGGAGCAATCGCGAAGTAGACGAGGTAGTCGGAGATTTAATAATAAATAGGATCACTTACACTTAGCACGTCCAGGAAATACAACTTCTTATATTTGAAGATAATTTCTTAAGCAATCTAATCCAAACCGACCGAATCCAATTTAACTGATTGACCAAATCGTCAATCTTAATATTAATCAAATAATCTACGAAGTGCTCTCGACTAGCTTTGCGTTATCTTATGTTAATTATCACTGCTAGACTTAAACTTCTAACCTCTCTCTCCCTTTCTCGAATCCGAAAGCTAATACTTAAATACACGACATAATTTAGATTTTCGCGTCTTCTTCTTCGGAAGGATATTATCAAATAAATAATGTTTACAGAAAGTGTTTTTCCAAGAAGATTATTAGGAAAAACGCGGATATATATAGATCCTTAACAACTTTTTTATTTATTTCCAACTTAATGGTACATGGCAAATGGATTCTCAAGCTAATAGAATAACATAGTTTTAAATAGAATGAATATTCATAGTTTTAAATAGATGAATGAATATCTAAAGGTTCGCCACCCCTGGAAAAACAGATTCAAAGAAAAGAAGTGTTTTTCACTTAAAATATTCGAATAAATGACCATTTTTCAATACGTATAAAAATCCTATTTATACTATATTTTGACCAATGCTCTGACAAAAGTTCTTTCTTATATATTCACTCAGGTTCAAAATTACTTTTGGTAAAAAACAAATTTTTTTAAATACGTTTGAAACCAATAAAACGAAGAGTTTTTAGGTAATCAACCCATGTTTTAATGATATTCTAAACTCTATCCTGATCCGGTTTATATATAGAAAAAACACAGCACACGATTTTTATGTGGTTTGGAATAGATTAGTATGTAATATATATACTCACTGACTCATAGGGAAGAGTGGATTAACATAAATAATCATAAATAACATCTTTCCCAAGTTGATTCATCGTTCTTCTAACGATTTTTAACAGAACGAACTTTTGCTCTGTTGATTCATTTTCCTCCTTTTCAGAATTTTTGATATTCTGTCTGGATTTAGTCGACTTTAAATCAATCATTGAATTGTGTAAGGTAATTTTTTACTGTGCATGAAACATTGATGATATTTAATTCTTTCTTAAAATGACTTCTGTTGTGATGAAATGGGAATACAGCACCAACCCGTAAGTTTTGTTATTTCTTTTAAATTGCAATTAATTTTATGATAATTTATTTTTTTCAAAAAGATAGCACTAAAGCATTATGGTGATTTTTTTAAAAGAATTTTTATGATGCCGCTTCAGTATTTGGTACTCCAACCCCTTTTTTGGGCTATCTCTCAGTGGCAAAATGGAGAGGCCCCCCTGCAAAGTCAGGATTTGGGCCCCCAAGCCCAAATGCGTACTTGGCGTCATTCAGGCTTTGGGCCTCTCTGGAATCCTGGGCCCCTTCTGCACTGCTGGGGTGTACATTACGTCACTGCTGTTTCTAATGAAGTTATATTAAGATATTTTTGTAAATGATATTGATTTAAGAAAAGAAATACATTTAGCTTATTAGGTAAAATTAATTTTATTTTTAACGCCATTTTTAGGGTTGTAAGTATACTTACCACAGCCCATTGAAGGTTATTAAAATGTGGGAAAAGTATAATGCTTTTTTTTCTTATTTTTAAAAAATTATTTCGTAAATACTACAAACAGGGAAAAAATTGTATGTTATAACTTTTTTATTCATAGATGATACATTACAATATTGTTTTTCGTGAAACTTTGAAAACGCGGAAATACACATATACAAAGGACATAGCAAGATTTGGGCACACATGTCGTGTTTCCTTTTGATGTACCTTCGTAGAGCACTAACGACAGTGTCCTTGCATGTATTTCCTAAAACTGGAATATAATTACCAACTTTATTCAATCTCACTTCATCTGGAACTATCTTTTATTGCCCTAGGAATCGTGTGGGTCTCTTCTGTTTCCAACTTGAAAATTCTGAAATCAATTAGCGAGATAGCGAAGAGGAAAGCCTAGTTGGTCTTAAAATCCAAGAAAACAAATAAAGGAATTGACAAGTGCTAAATCAAGAAAAGGAGGAAAAGATTCGATGCCCCATTCCGGGAGAATCATCCAATTGCATTACGTTCTCGAAGTTAATTTAAGTGATCTACCCTCTCATTGTGAGTGACTACAGCAGTTGGACAATCTGACTAATAATTCTTCCTTAAGACTGTTTTAAAGCATTTTGGGTTGTTCGCCTTTGTGAGAATGATTACCGTGAACAGTGTGTGTAAGCAGAGGCGGATTAAGCGGGTGGCGGACCTGGCGGCCGCCAGGCCCAGCTCCAGAAGGGGCCCCAAGCTTGATGAAATCCATTTATAAATTCAAAGTGCAAGAAAATGATTTGAACCGATATTGTTACCCCTATGATTTCCTTGTATTTGAGTCGTGAAGCAGCCCTAGCCATCTTTTTCTCGTATATCTGTATTGTTACAATCTATACACATTTTTCACAGGAACTTTTTTTTTTGCCAAATTTTATTTCGAACAAATGAATACTATTCAATCAAACAAGTTCGTTTTCAGTTCACAGCAGTGCTTAATTACTCTCCAGTACATTTTAAACTGATGGGGGGGGGGGAATTCCATCACTAAGAAAAAAGTACTGTCGACTTATAAAATTTCGGCTATACAAATCGGCAACCTATACAAATGTATAGGTAACATATTTGATTGCTTAAGCTTCAAGATCACAGATAAGCGCGCGAGTAGAGCCATTTCAAATGTTAAATGATGATACTTTAAAAATTGGTGTAACCACCACAATTTTAAATGCAAACATGCATTCCATGTGTCGCACTGGTACCGGATATCAGTTTGTGGGATGGAATTGCATGCCGGTTGCTCTTGGTCGGTCAATATAATGTTGTTTAATTCTGGTTGTGGATGAAGCTGACACTGCCGTCCAATGATGTCCTATTCATGCTCGATTGGAGAAAGATCTAGTGATCTAGCAGGCCAACGTAACACGTTGACATCCTATAGAGCCTGTTGGATTACAACAGGAATGAGGGAGCATGTTATCCTGTTAGAAAACACCCCTTGAATGATGTTTATATAAATCGTAGCGCTACAGCTTGATTCGTTAGACTGGCGTACTAGTTTGCAGTCAGGTTGAGTGCATTAACCTCAGAGTGTCCATCTATCAAAGAAAATTACACACGCCAGACTATAACTGTAGGTACAGTCCCAGTGTATCTAGGAGACAGAAGATTGTTTGCAGGCGCTGACATGGCCTTCTTTTCATCAATATACAGCCATCACTGCAGAGCAGTAACGTAAACTCCTCAACTCTCGCATCGGGGGGCTGGGCCAGGATTCTAGTACCCCATAGCCTGACTGACATAAAGTATGGCTTGGGGCCCCAAACCAGACTTTGCAGGGCCCTCTACTATTCTCCGTTACGCACTGCATCACTGGAACCAACACAAAAACAGCTTAGATCGGAGAACACAACACAACGCCACTCTGCTCTCCGATGATCTCTAGTGTGACATCACTGAAGTCACAGATGTCAATGATTTAGAGCTAATGGCATGAACGCTACAGGGCCTCTGGTTGGGAACTATTTCTTAAATGATTGATTTGTTACAGTTTACTGTGTCACTATAGTGCCGGAAAAAGCTATAATTTCTGTTGTAGATGAACTACGTTTCTCAGCCATGTAGCAATTACTGTGATATTCTCAGTCAGTGGTGACCCGTGCGAGATTGAGACATAGTTTTCTTGAGTTAGTGTTTTCCCTAGACCACTGCTACCAAAAATCATGCACAGTGGATACATTCCTTCCGAGTCTTTCTGTAATATCGTGGAAAGAAAATCCATCTTTTTTTAGCTCTTTTATACAGCCTCGTGTTCAAACTCAGCAAGTTGTTGATAATGGCTTATTCGTTCTCTTTAAGTCCTTTTGGACTAACATCAACTCACTACGTCAAATCTCAACGATAAATAACATTCACGAACTTTAGAGTGCGTATTTAAAGTACACTTGAATCACACATTCTCCACGTGGTGCAACTAGTGCCACATTTCAGCGCCTAGCGAGAAATTTGAATCAAAGTTATCTTTTAGATGTATAAACACACCTACCAAATTTCGTCAACATAGCACAAATCTTTCATTGTGAAAGAATTTTTATTCCCTTTAGTGAATTTGAATAATGAAATTAAATGAAGTTACACGAAAAGATATTTCTAGTTCAAAAAGCAAACTATTTCAAATTTGTTTGAATTGAGGCCTTAATAGCAAGATCAAGATTAATAAAAGCGATCCTGGCTGCAATCCGTGATGCGAATGAGGAAAAAGAAGACCGCAATACAGGAGGCTACTTTCCTTTAGAAACAGATGGAAAAATATGAAACTTCCCTAATGACCATGATTGAGAATACCATACTCCAGAGAATAAATGTTAATAGCAAATCGTTGCAATAAGTTGAGTGTGAATATAGATGTATAATTAAAAGAATCTAGCTTACTAAAATCTCTAGAAAATTATATTTAAAATTTCAGAAATAAATTTAAGAAAATGGAGAAGCAGCAACTGATTTATCAGGGCTCTTGTTTGGTGAGGAAGCTAGACAAGCTGGCAGGGGGAAAAATTTAAAGGAAAAAAATATTTTTGATGAAAGTAAAGAAGACGGTTACGAATTTTTGAAAGAGGGGAAAATGTGATAGGCAATTCGTTTTATGTCACATGCGGTAGGACAAGAGTAAAACTATCCCGAAGAGCTGAGATGTATCAAACTGTTATAGAACACTTTATTGTATTTTTGACAAGAGACTATA
The DNA here is from genome assembly GCA_019973975.1 of Trichonephila clavata. Taxonomy (NCBI): domain Eukaryota; kingdom Metazoa; phylum Arthropoda; class Arachnida; order Araneae; family Nephilidae; genus Trichonephila; species Trichonephila clavata. The sequence continues at coordinate 9,089 of BMAO01024849.1, forward strand.
ACCTGAAATTAAAAAGAAAGCTATAGAAAAATTAAGGGAAACTTATAAAGACGATATTGAATTTTTTAATTTTGAATATATGAATTGGAGAAAGAAAACTCCACTGTATCGAAATTTATTGAGTTGAAAGAGAAATCCTTATGTAGAAATATTTTTAAAAATATCTTTAACAATACCATTATCGAATGCGTCAGGTGAAAGATCGTTTTCAGTTTTAAAACGTGTTTAAAATAATTTTAGAAGTACTATGGGGGAAAAGACAAATTGAACAAGCTGGCCATATTATATACAGAACAAAATGTTTCGAGCAAACTAGATACGGCAAAAATAATTAATGAATTTCCACTTTTTAGTTTTTTTTTTATATACAGTTAAGATTTTTCTTTAGCCATTGTTTTTTTTTTAAAATCAATACATTTAATTTTGAGAATTTAAAGTAAGCGATTGTTTTCACTATTTTAGTTTGTCAAATTTGAGCCCATGGGCCTGAAACCTTTTACCGCCAGGGGCCTCCAACTACCTTAATCCGCCCTGTGTGTAAGGGCTGTCGCGAACTCTCGCCCGCGGATGTTAGAATCCACCAAAGCAGCGGTTTTTTACACTGTGGTCCTCGGACCCCCAGAGCTTTTTAAAGGGGCCTGTGAAGGTCTCTCATGTAATGATAAAATTTCCCTCTCTTGCAGACTCTGAAAGGACTCGTGGAAAAATTGAAAGAGTGCCACCCTAGACCAGATCACTAAATTGCTTCAATGAAAAATCTCAAATACACTGCTGGTCACCGTAAATGCAACACCAAGAAAGACAAGAGATAGCACAACAAAATTTATTTTGTAGATAACACGTTGACCGAGTATCAAATGATTAAATTTATAGACTTCTGTGAAGTGGCGTTCCTGCCAGAATCAGTAGCCAGAGTAGCCGCCATTGTTGGAGATCACCGCTGCCACACGCCTCGGCATTGATTCAAAGAGACTTTGGATGTGTTCTTGGGGTGCAGCAGACCAAGCAGCTTCCACACGTTGATCTGGTGTGGCAGATGGGGGTGTAATCTGGGTTAATCGTTGAGCAACCATGGACCACATATGTTCTATCGGCGAAAGATCTGGAGAGCGAGCCGGCCAGGAAAGCAATTCAATCTGGGGATTAACGAAGAACCTTTGGACAATGCGTGCCACATGTGGTCACGCATTATCCTGTTGAAATATGGCTGTGGCCAAGCCCTGAAGGTAAGGAAGGACAACTGGCTCTAACACCTCGGAGATGTAGTGTTGTTGGCTGTTTAAAGTGCCGGCAATGCGTACTAGAGGAGTGCGAGAGTGATATCCAATACCACCCCATACCATAATGCCCGGTGCAAGACCAGTGTGGCGGTGCGTAACGCAGCTGTTCAGCATCCTCTCGCCACTGTGTCTCCAGACTCGAATCCGACCATCGTGGTGTTGCAGACAGATGCGTGACTCGTCAGTAAAGACAACTTCATTCCATTCTGCCACCCACATCCTTCTTTCATCGCAACATTGGCGGCGGAGACGTCTGTGGTTCTGCGTCAAGGGTAGACCAAGCAATGGACGTCTTGCGGGTAGACCACTCTGCTGTAAACGGCATCAAATGGTACGCGCAGACACTGAATGATGCGTTACAGACTCAATGTGCTGTGCTATGGTTCGTGATGTAAACTGAGCGATCCGTCACTGTCATGCGCACAATTTTCCTGTCCTCACGTGAAGTGGTGCACTGAGGTGGATGCGATCGACCACGTCGGTCCGTCGTACCCTCCTGCATCCAACGGTTACATATCCGCTTTACAGTTTTTTGGTTTCGTCCAACACGACTATCGATTTCCCTGAAAGATAATCCACAATCTCGGTAGGCCACTATCCTTCCTCTTTCGAACTCGGATACTTGATCAAAAGCTGATCGCTGTTTTCTACGAGACATAACTGATCGTTTTTTGAAAAAACCACAAGAAAAACACAATTGTCGAACTTGAAATCGTCGAAATCTCCAAGCCTTAAATAGTGCTTTGAGGTGGCGCCACAGGCGGGCGTGATGTGTGTCTGCGCTGAAATTCTAATCATTTGCGTATCTCACCTCCGCTAATGCATGTTGTAAATTTCATGTTATTTGCGTGCTTCCTTCAAGGTGTTGCATTTACGGTGGCCAGCAGTGTAGAACTTTTATTTCGATCAAAAATATTTTAATTCAGTCTTATTGTTTGTGATGCTGTATAGCCATAACTACAACGCAATGTTTTCAAACAATAGTTGAAACACATGTGCAAATAAATCTGTATGAGTAAAAAAGTCTTAGAATTATTGAGGAACCTTAAATGAGCCATAAGTTTGGAGTCAAGGAGAGTGTTTAAGATCTTAAGGAGCCGCAATGTCAGGCTGATATACAAAGAGGGGCCGAGGTGATTGAAAGTTTAAGAACCGCTGTATCAAAGGATGGGACATACTTATAAAATCGACACTTTTATTATGACTATCAAACCCAAACTCAGTGGCGCAACAGCCCATGAGGGCCAGGGCCTACTGTGCCCATCTCAGTGCACATGACCATTGGGCGCTGAGGTGCATAAGGTGGTCAGTTTGAAGCGAGATCCCCAGTGTTGTAGTCCTCAAGCAATCTTGGTACTCATTTATCAACCCACTGAAGGAGGGATGAAAGGCTGAGTCGAACTTGCCTACCCCGAGGATAGAACCTCTGACCTGTGGAGTGGAAGCTCGATACGCTACCACTCGGACTCTAGGCCTATGACTATCAAATCCCTATATAAATTCGAGCTAATCTGGAGGGAGCTGTCAGACTAAGTAATAATTTAAATATGTTTAAGTATTGACCTAATACTTGTCTTAAAAATTAATCGACAGCAAAAATAATCTTCCTAAGTTGACATGTCTGATCATTTTACTGGAACTCCGGTAGCTTCAATTATTCTATCTCTAACACGAAAGCTTCAGCATGACAATACTCGCCAACCACTCTTTTTACTTCCCTCCTCACTTGACTTTAAATACAACACTCATTAACATAAATCACGGTTCCTTCACAGAAAGCGGTTTTTATGATACAACGGTCAAAAAGAGTTTTCCCTAGAGCAGTGATTCTCAACCACTGTGCCACGACACTTTTGTGTGCCATCAAATTCTTAAAGTGTGCCATCAAGTTTTTTTTAAAATTATTAATTACACTCTGAGAAAAAAATAATAAATTCCGGATCTGAATCATTTGGCCTGTTATAGAAATAAACTAAGGTTGTGTTCGCAGTATATTTAACTTATCCTTTCGATTGAATAGATCAATATTAAAAAAATTTGATTGGATTCGTAATCCATTTGTAATAACGGATACATCTGCACATGAATTAACTTTGAATCAAGAGGAAAAACTAATTTGGATCTGTTATAATCGAGATTTAATTTCAAAACACTTGGAAGAATCAATTCATTCATTTGGATTAAAATTGGAGACAATTATCTCATAATAGCCAAAAAAGCTTTAAAAATATAATTACATGTTGTTTACATGAATTCGGATCTTTAGCACTAACAAATATAAAAATGAAAAAAAGGTGAAACTTTTAAATGTAAATGACGAAATGAGAGTGGCATTATCATTTTTCGACCCAAAAGTCATCAGGCTCAAATTTCGCATTTATTGTATTCTTATCATTAATTTGTAATTACTCAATAAACAATTTGTTGACTTTGTCGTATATATTATTTTATTTAACATTGAAAATTACTATCATAAACCATTATACATAGTGTATTACAGACAAGTAAAATTCTTTTAGACTTGTTTTATTGTTAATGTGCCGCTAAATTTTGAAATTTTCAAAAGCGTACCGCAACAACAACAAAAAAGTTTGTGATTCACTGCCCTTGAGGATCACCAAGAATCGCGTGTAGAACCTGTTACAGGGCTTATAATTTTTTTAAAAAGTTTCTGAAGTTAATAATAGATGGCAGCACGAATGAAAAGTGGTAAAATAGCTTGCAATGGACACAATTGATGGAAAGTATACTTACCACGGCCCTAAAAAGGGTCTTTGATGCAGTATTTGCAATAAATATGCTAAAATTCACTAAAAATAAGGTGTCGCGAAAATTTATCAGTACATCTTGAGGAAATAAATATACATGTTTACAATTATCAGATCCAATTTCAAAAATTCAAAAATTAATTCATCGTATTTTTTTTAATCGGATTTTTAACAACAGATTTTTAAATGATTGTTTGTTGTATTGTTGTTTGATTTGTACAGTGTTTTATTTCTATTGATTTATATTACTAATTGATTTATTAAATTGTATTATAATATGATAATTTATAAATTTTGGTATTAATTTCGAGTAATCATGCTAAATGAAATTTAAAAAACTGCGTGATCTTACATTTCGTTAATTCTATTAACTGATTTGACACAAATATGTCCCTTTACAATAACTAAAAATGCGGGGGGGGGGGATATTTTTTAGGAGAAATTTAACATTAATATTTATTTTTAATCATTTTCTGTTGGAAAAATAATTTATGGTCGATTATTTTCAAAAAAGTTGCTTATATTAAGATGAAAAATCGCCCTCCTATAGAGAGGTCTGTCCTTCCTCGAAAAGTGTTTTCCTATTGTCCTCCTTTTCAATATTTTAAAACTAATTTATTAATCTCTGTATTCAGAGATGCCTCGTGTCATGTGCCAGTATAATATGAATTATGGGAGATTTTTTTGTATATAATCAGGAATCATTTTCAACAAAATGATTCAAAAGATGATGGTAAACATATTTCAGCCACACAAGTTGGTCTTATTTTGATCGATTTTATCTTTTAATAAAAAACCACGGTTTAAAGAAAATTTTATCCCTTCAAAAGAAAATTGTTAAACTTAAAATAATCAAATCCCGGGAAAGTTTATGAAGTGCAGAATTTTTACCAAACATGTTTCCAATATGTGGAAGAATGGTTTAAAACTAATATCACATGAAATAACGGTTTTCAATGGTGTTTTTGAATTCATTGCAAGTAAATTGAGCAGATATAAAAATTTTGTTGAGTTTTTATCGAAAGAAATGCCTGATATTATAATCGATGACAATTGTCTGTTTAAAGAAATTAGCACAGACTGAATGTATATTTATAAATTCTGATAAATTAGAACAGTGGGAAAATCAGCTTGTTGAAATTGATAATAAATAGGTGGAAATATTTAACCGTATCAAAAATAAACACATTCCATTTGAAAATTTAATTATTCTTGTTAAATTTACGTTGTACTGCCCAGCACTAATGCAGCAGTTGAAAGGTTTTTTTTTCAATTAATAATGATTTTTGGACTAGGGAGAAATTAAGATTAAATGTTGATACTTTAGCTATAGCAATTACCGTAATGTTCTGTATGAAGGATATTTCTTGCTCCGATTTTCCCAATACATTTAAAAATGATATATTGACACAAAAAAAAATTTCAATTGAAAAATAATCGTTTAAATAAATAATTAAAAGAGATGTAAGCGTAATTCGTGTATTTTTTTTTTTTTTTGAATTAGTAAAATGTTTCATGTTTTTACATTGAAATTTTTTCTTAAATTTTTCGTCCTCCTTTTCATTGCAAAAAAAATTGGTCACCTTAGTTATATGAATAAATAATTTATTTCTTCTTAAATTTTTAAAGTATAAGTAATAAAAACTATAAAATTGGTAAAGATTAAATGCATAAACCATTTCCTCAATATTTATAATAATAATTCCTGAATTTTTTGGCACACAAACACAAAAATTACATCAACCAAGGACAATACTGGATTCCTTTCCGTTTATGCATTGTTTATTCATTGTCCACCCGTTACTCAACATCTAAACATAAGGTATAGCCAGTAGAAGGTTCTATTTTGGTTGTTCTGATTATTTAAACAGGGCAAATAATAAATTAAGGTTAACCTCTTTTTTGCTTAGCTTGAGAAATAAATTAAAGTTTCAGTACTAGCTATTTTTGTATATTCACCAAAACATTCGTTCAAAGAAATTTTATTTTATTGAATAAGCTTTATTTTATAACTTTTAAATCTTATTTTAAAGTAAGTATATTTTTTTAAGGCTCGAAGACTTTTATTCTGGCATTGTTATACTGTGTATAAACGAAAGACAGAGATCAATTTCAATTCATATATAATCATGTCAGTATTCTAATTATTATTCAGATTAAATATTAGTAAACGCGAAATATTATATTTAAGGCTTAATTTCTAGTATTCTTAACTTCTAAATTTAAGTCGTTGTTGTTAAGCCTTAATCCAGACCCACACACACACACACAAAAACTTAGTCACAAAAATTTACGCATGCACACGTGCCTCCAAAAGCCAAGATAAAAAATGCATTTCAGGATATTTTATGAGATACATGATAAATTTAAGTAAAATGAGTTTTTATAAAAGATAATATGACGTATATATTATTTTTGAAAACTCAGTTTTATACCAACTTTTTTATCTTTCGACAAAAATGACGAGAAGGAAAGCATCAATTTACTTAACAGTAATCCTTTTTAAAATTGCAAAAATTTTCAAAAATTGCTGTATTAATTTGGCTTTAAAATATCTTTGGTATGTCAAGTAGAACATGGTCATAGAATAGATAAAAATGGGCCTAACGCAAGCTTATAGTGCTAGACTGCTTAACATCTATCCAAATGGGTCCAACGACAATGAAATCAGTTCGTATCTGTAAACTGTTTCAAGAAGATCTATTTCTGGCCAACCGTGTGTTACACTAACTATAGATGATCGTTTTATAGCTCTTTCTGCTTGAAGAAACAGAATTACTATGTCTCAGCTCATTTTTTAAAATTTGGTCGCAACTGGAAGACGAAATTCGGCTACCACGGTCCGAAAACGTCTTTACAATGAGGGTTTATAAGCTAAGAGAGCGGTTAGGTGTGTACTATTAAACGCAATACAAGAAAGGGCCGGATTAAAGTGAGTTAGAGACGTGTTCGACTGGGACAAGGGGTGAACTACAGTCTTTACTTTTTTTTACTGATGATCCACTGCTTTAGAGAGTGAATCTCGTCATATTCTGATCTGAAGGGAGCAAGGAACCACTCTATGAATCTGATGAGGCGCAGAGCTGTTGAGGTCGCTGGTAAAGCCGGCTCACTCAAGGTTGCGTTAGGACGGCATTGATATACTCGCTGATAGGAACCTTTATAGGTCACTGTAAGTGTGTTAGTGTCCAAGCGAATCGGGAAGTCAGTGAGAGAGAGAGTCCATTGGAGTGTGTGAGGCTTCGTAGAGTGTTGAAACTTGTAGAAGTGGCTTTCTAGCGAATGTAAAGCTTCTTGGTTTCCCCTTTTCGTCTCTTTATAGATCGAATATGTCACGCCCTTCCAAATCCCTCGTGATGCAAAATCGCTTCTGTGTGGACGTAGCCGAGATTACTATTCGGTTGTTGGTCCTAACGCTGTGGTCTTTGAAGCTGGAGATTGGAGTGTGATTTGAACCGGTCATCTCTCTGTCGGCTAGATAAAGGAAAGTCAAACGTCGACTTGCCTTAGAACATAAGCGTCGGAGTGTCCGATCTTGGATACTTTTCCACGCAAAACTACATGACCGTTGAGACGTCACTAGTTCCCGAACAGGAAATGGGTCCTTTGGTGGAGACCGCCGCAAATCCAATAATGTTGAAAAACAGGCTTAGCGGGGAGGTGGAATGATGGTGTATCCCGAAATATTTTTAGGAGGCCCTAAAGCAGGGATGGCGAACCAGTGGCACGTGTGCCATTGATGGCAAGCGACACGATATTTTTGGCGCACTAGCAATCGAAATGGTTTGCTTTTTATTTCAAAATCTCAAAGTTTGCAATGAAGTATTACGGACAAACGCGAGTATTCGGTCGCTGTTATTTAACATAACTAGTTACACAAAAGAACAAAAAGTGCAAGGTAGTAAGTGTAACAGAGAATTTCAAATTTGGTGGACCGAGAAACAGGGCAGTATTGGTAAAGGCGAGAAAGTGGCGTGTGATTTTTGTTCTGGAATAGTGGTATGCAGAACATCGTTTGTAAAATGGAATTTTGAAACAAATCACAAATCCTTTTGTCACAAAAAAGGGAACCACAATAAAACTAATTAATTTCTTAGAAACCGTTTAGCCAATGATCTAAATTCAGCATGTATTCTACAAAAAGTAACATCTTACAATCCTAATATAAGTTATTTGCCATTCAATCAGCAACAACAGAAGTCAAACTAATGTTATTTTATATATATAATTTGAATTGCACGTATAACTAAAACATTTATAACTACACAGAGCAAAAGGTATTTTTTCGTAGTAAATAAAGTTTTGTGTAGTTAGTATTTAGTGTTATTTTCTTAATAATCGCAAGTCAAAATTATTTGATGGCACGTCTATTCCTTATTAAGGCGATATGGTACCATCTTCACAATTTTTTTTTTAATTTTTAATATTTGATATTTGGTTTTAATTGTATTTTATAAATGTGTGTTAATATTTAATAATAATTCCATGCAAAAACTTTTTAATTTGTTGCAAAATGTTTGTAAAATTCAAATTTTTTGAACTTTTTTAAACATTTTCTAAATTCTAAATTCTATTTTTAAATATGTCTCTTTTCTTTAAAAATTTTTTTTCCAAGTACCTTATAATATACTACATAATACTGGGAATGGGTTTTCTTTTGCTGCTGCTCTTTAATTTTTTATTAATTTTTTTTATAGTTAAACTTCTAAAAATTCTAAAAAAAAACACTATTTTTGATTTTGAAATTTTTTAGAAAAAGTACTATACATGTTAGAGCTAATTCCATCCACAGTTTTACAAAACATACATTTCAGAATAGGTATAAAAAATTTCAAACCCATACTTCAATTATCAAAAAAGCCCTTAGGGTTTTGAATGATAGTATGTGTACAAAAATTCAACATGAAGAAATATGAGTTTGAAGTTTTCATTCCATGAATAGCAAGATATAATATTCATCGAATAGTCTGAAACTTTTTTGAAATGTTAATTGACTTATTTAAAACTGCTTACCATAAAAATTGCACAAATGTAGAACAATTAAACAGTATACTGCCATAATTAATATATAGAAGAAAACGAATGAAAGATCAAAATTTCATAAAACTTTATCTTAATAATTATAAAAAAAAAATACACACACTTAAGAGCTAATTCCATGCTCAGAGCTAATGCACAACATGTACAAAAGATGTTTATGCCTAATTTTTTTATTTCCATGATTTTAAAAGCCTTCGCATGTTAAATATTGTACACGAATGAAAGCAAAATCAAATAGCAATTTATAGGTAAAATATATCAGAATTTAAGAACTGCATATGTGCATTTGTTTAAATAAATATCTTAAAATATTTTAATAATAAAATTGTTGAATTTCACACACATGGGGTATATATATATATATCACCAAAAAACAAATATATAAAAATGGGAGGTTTTTCTATTCTTGCGAATTAGTTTTTTTAATTATCTGAAGTTATTAAAATGAGATTTAGTATTTGTGCTTTGGGAGAATCCGTTTTTGAAGTTTTAGTTCATTCATAATAATATTCATAAAAAGCCATGCACAACTTTTTAAATCTCAACCAAATCCATTTGCTCTTCCAATAAACAATTCACAAACTAGCATTTTTGCAGGAATTGTACAATTCTTTCTTGAAATGATTTTTACTGCATATATAATGTCAGTCTCATTTACGTGCGGTAGAAAAATAATTAATTCATTTTTTTTATCAGGCTCTTTTCTAGCAGATAATTCGAAATGTGGTCGTGGTAGTTTCTGTCCAGCATCAAATATTGCTCCATAACTTGATAAAAAAATGCAGGTAAAGCTTTGAAATTTTGCTGGCATGTTTATAAAGATTCGATGTATCAAATAAAGCCAATAAAAAAATCTTCGACAGTTTAATGATTTTTGGGTACCATATCGTCTTAAACACTTCTTTAGAGAAAAATGGCACGTTGATCCATAAAGGTTCGCCACCCTGCCCTAAAGTCTTGCATACGTTTCAATGTGAAAGAGTTTAAAAATATGAAGACGAAATATTGATGAATACCTGAGACCCCTGTGCTGCTGCTATTGATCATAATTTTATTTTTATAGACAATAATTTTCTTCTACAACATAATAAAGATAGTTGTTCGCCTGGCTTAAAGCCCAATTGGGCCCTTTTAGGAGTGCTTTATCAGAACAGTTACAGCATTTAAATCCTCTCAAGAGCTTACATGAGTTGTAACAGGGATTGCACTGGTCTCTATACCAGTTCATGTACTTCGACAATTTTTTTTTTCTGAGAGGAAACCCGATGTTGATCATGTTTTAAACCGAGAAGTGGGAATGCCCTTAATTAAACTCCAAATTTTTGTAAAAAAATTAAAAAGTGTTTCTACTATAATATTTGTTAAAAATGGGTTTTTTTTAAAAAAAAAAAACTGATTATTCATTAATATAAATCGTTTTATTTATAAGATAGTTACATGTAATATGCCAATTATAAATGTTAAAATATTATATGGCTTAATTTTCTTGAGTTTAATTGTATTGTTTCAAAAGTAAGCTTCTTTATTCCTTAATTTTTAGAAAACCTGTGAATATTGGAATGCATTAAAATTGTTACTTAACATGACACGAGTTCATTTTTAATAAAGTTGTTTGATAAGAACTGTATAAAAAAATCTTCTGTTGAAAAATCCACATGCTTCTTAACAATGCGATTGCTATCAGTGTTTGTTTCTTTTCTATTTCTAAGAATTAAAATATTGTTAAAATGTAACCGATAATTTCGTTTCCAAAAAATTTTAAATGCATTTGTTTAACTAGCATCTGTTCTTTTTTTAGAACAATCTCTTTTCCCAAAGGGTATTATAACCCTTGAGAAATAAATTCTCTTTCCATAACTAATCCGAATAACTTTAACCGGAATGAAACTGATATTTTTATATAAAAAACTTCTTATTCTATTCCAGAAATTTCTCTTCTTTTTCTAAAAATAAAGCATTCGTTGCTAGTGGATACATTTTGTATTTAAGAAAAGGCTTAAGAAATAAAGAAACACGCCAATCGATTTTAGTTGTCAATCTTTCCTTTTTTGATGACATATTAATTATTTCAACATACTCTTCATTCGTTTGTCATTTTTCTGCAAAGAATGTCGGTTAGTCCGGAAATTGTACGGGATAAAAATTCGAATTTGGAAACAATTGAAGTTTATCCAATAAGCCTATGTAAGTTATTTACAATATAATAAATTTATTTCATTTATAAATGACATTTTTTCTTTTCTTTTTTTAAATTTTTTTATTTTTGAATTTATGAGAATTAATTGTTTATTGTAATTTTTCGTAGCTTTTTGTAAAGGAAAATACTAGTTGTGAGTTTGATCTAAAAATGTATAAAAAAATCGTTTGTGTCTTTTGAAACTACCGCAAAGATTGTACACAGCTCTGTAAAGAATAATTTTCGTAATTACCTTTTATTAAATAATTCATAAAAGATTAAATTTTGAATTTAGTTATCTTTTAAAAAAAGTAAAAGTTTATCCCATTTAAGAAATCATCTTTAGTGTTATAATATTAATGTACAAATATACAGCAAAATAGAAAACGATTCATTTTTACTAAAATAAATTATGTCAATAAATTGGAATTTAATTACCAAAATTTACGTTTATATAAATTTTCCTCCAATTTAAGTTTTGTTATTTCATCAAACATATTCCATACTTTTAAAGTTTGTATGTTTGTACTAAACTATTCTCTCATTGAAAAAAATGTTATATGTAAATTCATCTATATCTTTTTTGTCGCTAATCTCCAGATGGATTCCTTTAATAATATTATATTTTGGGCAAAAAAAAGAAAAAACTATGAAAAGCGGAATTGGAGTTCATTTTTTTCATTTAGTAAAATAAACATACTGACATTCTAGTTTCACAATTTGAATAAAAGGAAATTTACGAGCAAGAACGTTTTTAAAGGAATGGGTCAACTAGGCCCCAGGACCTCGCCACAATGGGGGCTTCGTCTTGTTCTCAAACTCAGCTTTAATAAGATAATAATTCGAATAATTTCAACGGGTCAAATTCTTATTTCCAGTTGTATTCTCTGAAAACACTGGAAATTTTGAAGATATGTCAACTGGCTATATGTGATGACCTTCGTCCATGTATAGGCTTAGGCCTTCCCACCATACACCATTATACTCATTCAGTCAAAAGGCGGCAGTCGGTCGAGCCGGTTTGTGCGATTGTAAGTCATGTACATTTATTTGTATCGGGTAATTGTTTGTGTAAATATTTGACAAAGTACGCTATGTACTGTTTACTTTTAAGGATCATAGGAGGGGCCTACGTTTGTGCAGGGGTCCAGGGCCTACCTTTACGAAAGGGGCCCAGGGCCTCAAGAAGTCTTAAGACATCCCTGTTTACGAGTCAATTCCAATAGCTTCCCAAACTGGAGTCAAGGAATGTCTCTGTACAACTGACTCTAGAGAAGCAATGCATCAGAGCAGCGGTTCTTAAACTTTCGATCGCCGTCGACCCCCTATATGTATCAGCATGACAACGCGGACCCCCAAGGTTTTGAACATCCCTCCCCGGCTTAATACTCTTGATTAAAATGTTTCTAGTACGGTTTTTCAATTGGGGACAATTTAGTGATGTAGTGATGGCACATGTTGATTTTTCCAGGAGGTCTTTCAGAGTCTGTAAAAGAGGGGAATTTCAACGTTACTTGAGAGACCTCACGGACCCCCAGGGATCCTCTGACAACAGTTTAAGAACTGCTGCATCAGAGGATTGAGGACAGCAGTCAATGTATAAAAAAAGAGGCGGGGAGGGATATAAAAGCAAGTCATAAAATGTGTGATTTTGCAGTTATTTGTAATTGACTTACAAATTGTTTATTACAACTTTTGTGACTTTACTTTTTTTACTTACACATTGTTATTACAAATTGCTATATAATTTTATATTAAATTCAAACATATACATGTTTATTTCATTTGAATTAAATTTTTTTCAGAGCTCCTTTTGGGGTCCAGAAATGGGACGTAGGGACAAAAGAAGATTCAAAATTAAGGTAAAAATTTCTTAGTTACGTTCCTATTCTCTCTAGAAAAGATTTTAAATATTTTTTACAGAATTTTTATAAAGAAATGTACATTATTAAAATAGTTTTAAACAAGAATCAATCTAGAAATTAGAAAACAATTCGAGTATAAAGAATTTTTTTATTCATTGTGTCGTGACCCAGTCCTATCTCGGACTGAGTTCACATTGCCCCACACGCCTGGTGTGGAAGGAAACATTATCACCAACAAAAGCCATAATTACAAATATTTATAACAACACACAAATACAATTAACAAATCACACTTAAGTAGAAACCCTGGAGTGATTATTCAATTCCCTAGATTAATCTTGATACACAACTCTAACATTCAATTCTAACCCTTAAATCTAATATTCCCATTAATAATCTCAACTATCAGAATTGACAAGGAGACGAATGCTTACTAACTTCAGGTCGATACTAACTATAATCCCTTTGATTATTTCAATGATTAACGATATCAATTATTATCTAATACGTGCTAAGCTCGCTGGAGAGATCCGTGGTGATACTTACGACCAAGTTTGGCAATTCCTTCTCTCTCCTTCTGCTTTCTTACTAAATCTAGACTTATATAGTCGAATTTATTAGCATATCACTATCTTGTGTTTTCCCGAGGAGGCTGTGAAATAGAATAATTGCTGGCTCCAAGTTACTCAAGAGGGTTAATAGAAGATTGACGCTGATAGCCCGTCACAATTGTTAGCGTAAATTTTTAGTTCAAAATGGATCTCAGTGCTATATTTCATTTTTGACACTTTTTTTTTTTTTTGTAAAATTTAATTCAACAGTAAATGCAGTGGACCTCAAAAAAAAGTGTTCGCATACTTGCAATTTTCAATAAAATTTAATGTTTTCGACTAATAAAAATTAATATATAGGAATTATAATTTTTTATAATATTTCACCTTGTTCTTAATAGAATAACAAACAATTTTTAAAACATAATATAACTATTATGTTTTTAAAATTAGTTATCAAAAACTACTAAAAAATTACGCCACAAAAGTCTTCGTACACTTCAAAAAATCTCAACATAGCTTTAAAACTGTATTTAATTTAATATTTAGTAGGATATATTTTAGCGTCCACAATTACTTTTAAACGTCTTGGTATAGATTTCATCATTTTTTTGTAATTTCTGCATCGATGTACACCGTTCTTCTGTAATTATTGTTCTTATTTCGCATTTTGTTTTTATATATCATGTTTTCTTTTTTTTTTAAATCAAATTCTCGCGAAATATATTCTACTAGACTTAAATCAGGTGATTTAAGAGGTTTTTTAAGAGACACCAGTGACGTACATTGAGAGCAGAGCGATCAGTGTCATTATCTTGTTAAAAAAATTAAGTCGTCTACAATATCCAAATTTTTCTCGGATAATTTTAAATTGTTCATTAAATATTTAAATAGAGCTCATAGAGCCATACAAAAATATCCAATTACCTAACTCTGAAGCTGATTTACAACCCCACGCTAGAACACCTCTACCTTCATGCTGAAGCATGGAGGTGGACGTGTTCTTGTTGCATCTAAACTCTTGGAATTTTCATCATTTTTTTTTCTTCTACAAACTATTATGCACCTGTCGGAACCAAAAATATTGAATTTGCTATCATGCCAAGCAATTTTCTGTAAATGTTGAATTTTTTGAAACTTAATCCCAAGAATCTTGTTGGAACAGTAAAGCATGGAAGATACTCTTGCGTGAGGGTATAAATTTCAGGGTTAGATAATTTGGCTTCTTTTTATAGTATTGTGAATCATGATCTCTATTCAAATATTTTTAAGAACAATTTAAAGTTATCCGAGCAAAATTTGGATATTGTAGACGACTTCATTTTTTTAACAAGATAATGACACTGATCGCTCTGCTCTCATATACGCTACTGGTGTCTCTATAATTGTCTCAAATTCTGGGGAAAAAAGTCTAGTAGAACATATTTATGAGAATTTGATTTTTAAAAAAAGAAAATATGACATATAAAAAGCAAAATGTGAATTAAAAACAATAATCACAGAATAATAGTGAAACACATCGATGCAGAAATTACAAAAAACTGATGGAAATCTATACCAAGACATGTAAAAGTTATTGTGAATGCTAAAATATTTACTAAGTATTAAATAAGGAAAAAACAATATTTATAATGTAGTGTACAAAGACTTCTGTGGCGTTATTTTTTAGTAGTTTTTGATTAATTTTTTAAATAATAATTATATGATGTTTAAAATTTGGCTGTGTTATTCTATTAAGAACAAGTTGCAGATGTAAAAAATTACAATTGCTATATTTAATATTTATTAGTCGAAACAATAAATTTTATAGAAAATTGCAAGTGTATACGATCGTTTTTATGGTCTACTGTATAAACAATTCTGAAAAACACATCCATTACAATTATTCTCCAATTCATCTTTTCTTAAATACAAGCATATTAACGGAACAACGATATTTTTAGAGAACTATTAAACATTAAGAATTTATTTAAGTTTTCGATTAAAAAACGTCCTTAAACAACAGGCAACTATATCCCCCCCCCTCCAAATGATCTTGTTTTTATTATGCATTGTTCGCTTAGGAATCTGGAATATATTTTCTGCATTTTGCTTATAAACGCAGCTGTTTCTCACATACCAAATTCGCAGACATAACTACCATTTTTCTAAGCAGATGTTTTCAAAGCTGAATATTTATTTATTTCTGTTTCTTACGAAAATATTTGAAATGTAATAAAGAATGTTCTTTTATTTTTCTAAGACATTTAAATATCACTT
>BMAO01024850.1:0-25657 GCA_019973975.1 Trichonephila clavata
AAAAGTAAATTTATAGTAAGACGTGGAGCAATATCATTCAAAAATGGAAAAAAGCATTTTGTCTGTCATCGCTCTGGGTTTTATGTATCCAAAGGCAAAGGACTGAGGCATCTGAAGACACAAGGAAGTAACAAAATCGATGGATATTGTCCTGCTGAAATCAAAGTTTTTGTATCTGAGACAGGTGGATGTAAAAACAAATTTTGCAAAACTCACCTAGGGCACAGAAATGATATTGATCATCTAAGTCTCACAGAATTTGAAAAGAATTTAAATGTTTTGACTTTGTCAGAAAAGAAAGAACAATTTTTAAAAAAATTCTTGAAATCTTAGACAGTGTTTCCAATGAAGAGGAATTAAAAATTGCAGAAAATTCAATAAAATCAATCGGTTAAAGTGTAGTAGGGGGGGGGGGGCTTTGGCAATGTCCATTTCTTTTGGCGACCAAAATCAGTCACCAAGCTACTTCATTTAGCAATAAGTGTCCGGAAGCCAGAATGAATTTGTTATTTCACCATGATAATCTAGATAAAATTCGCCAAATCCAAAGGCTATACTATAATATCCCCCCTATACTCCGTGTAGGGGAGCGATGCCCATTAAATCTGTCGAGAGCTCAAACGTCCTCCCGTTGGTGTGGTAGTTAGGAGAGGGGGGGTGCCAGCTCAGGTGTCGTCCGCGTCACTTGACCATGGTTCAAAATTACGCGGACCGTCGCCAAAAGCCCTCGTGTTGCTAATCAGTGCGACGTTAATATTCTCTCACCCCCCCCCCTCTATACTGCATGTTTGAGCATGCACAGTGGGCACCGCCTGGCGGTGATTAAGTGTATTAAGAAAACGAGCGTTGAGTTTCTCAGTGAGAGTGTGAGCGGGAGATCGGACGAGCGAGAATTACGGTGTCCATCGCAGTATTCCGACATACGCCCCGAGCAACAGAGAAAGAAGAGAAATAAAGATGTTTGTCATCTACTCCGTGTAATTTTTGACTGAGTGTGAGAGAGAGAAACACATAGGGACCACTACCCAACATTGAGTGGTCCGTCGAGCCGGAGAAGTGAACATCCAAGGTGCCGTGAGTAGTGGTCTTTTATGTTTTTTTTTATTATAATAAATTAAAGACTAAATTAACTTTAGAAAAATGTTTAAGAACTGCCGCAAGGAAGATCTTCGTATTGTTGCTCTTGAACTTGGTGAGACTCTTTCTGAAACAGTAACTATAGTTGAGTGAACTGAAATTATTAAAGAAAATAAATATTTTAAGGAGGATGTTGAATTTGTTAAAGAATTAATTCAATATACCATCGAAGACCGTAAAAAAGCGGAGGAAGCTAGGTTAAGAGAAAAAGAGCCTGAACTTGAGCTTGCACGTTTACATAGAGTTAATTCAGATAACGAGAGAACAGACGAGGGTTATAATTCGCTAGATGCGTTGGTGAAGAGTGTACGAATTCTAACTGTGAAGGTGCCTAATAGACCTGAAGGTTGGGCATTCTTTTTCGCTTCTTTAGAGAGAGCCTTTGCTTCAAAAAATGTACCCGAGAAATTTAAGTCGGAAATTTTATTAAATTTGTTGGGTGAAAAAGCTGCAAATGTGTTAACATATGTTAAAGATGACGAGCTTAACAATTATGAAAAACTAAAATTAATAATTCTAAGAGAATACGCGCGCGAGCCAAGTGCAAATCAATTTCTTGAACAACTTTAAAAAGCTACGCGTCATCCAAATGAAACGTATACTCAGTATACTTCTCGCCTAATAACAAATTGGCAGTATTACTTAAAATTAAGGAGGGTCTCTGATTTTGATAATTTAAATTATCTTATAGTGTCTATCAAAATTTTCAGTACTCTTGAAAAAGAGGTAGCTTCACACATTTCCGTCCGTGCAGGAAATGATTGGTTTCGCCCGCTGGAACTTGCCAAAGAGATAGACTTGTATAACACTTCTCGAGGAAAGTGCTTAAAACCTTTGCCGAATGTTTTTACAAGAAATAATCCAGTGAAGAGCGCGTCAAGAGTATTTTCGAAGTGAGGTTAAAAACTCTAAATGTGTTTGTTGCGCTGAATCGCATCCATTATACAAGTGTGCAGTGTATTTAAAACTTCCCGTAACCAAGAGAATTGATCTGATTAAAGCAAATAACCTTTGTTTTAATTGTCTTTCTACATCTCATAGAGCAAAAGACTGTAAATCGAGATATGTTTGTTCAAACTGTCAAAAGCGACATCATAACACCATACATTACACAAAGCGAGCGCGAGACCAGGAAGTAATAAATTCCACCCTTGAACCTCTAAACACATCAGCGCCTGAATTCATCCCAAGTGCAGAAACTCAAAACAACTTACTAACCGCAGTGAGTATAAACAGAAAAAAATGTGTTTTGCTAAGCTCAACAATTTGTTATATAAAGTGTGAAATGGTTTATTCCCAGTCAAAGCAATTTTAGATAGTGGAAGCACTTCTTTCTAACTTTGTAACAAAGCTTATGCGAGTTAATTGGATTGAAAAAATACAAATCTAATAATTTGGTTTCGGGATTAAGCAAATCATTAATTCCGATAGAATCGCGAGTTACAGTATCTATTACCAATAAAGAAGGGAGTTATGTTAAAACATTAGACTTTTTTTTGGTACCAACTATAACACAAGATCTTGTCCCAACAACGAAGATTGATTTTAATCTGAATAATATTCCCGATCTTAAATTAGCTGACAATAATTTTAATATTCCAGAGCGCGTGCAAATGCTATTAGGTGCAGAAGTCTTCTATGAATTAATGTTACCCGGACAGTTCAAGATGGAGGGTTCAAATGTTATTTTTCAAAACACTGTTTTCGGATTTGTTGTTTCCGGATCTATTTCCTCAGAGGAGAAGGGAAAGGAACATTGTGGGGTTATTCAGGCGGATAATCTAGAGCTTTCAATTAAGAAGTTTTGGGAAATCGAAAGTGTAGAAATCGATTATGTTAAAACCAATGAATTAAATATTTGTGAGGATCATTTTAAAAACACTCATTCAAGAGATGACCAGGGAAGATATACAGTGGCGATACCGTTAAAAGAAGATCCTTCATATCTTGGTGAATCCAAACAAACCGCGATTCAGAGGTTAAACTCTTTGTGGAAACGACTAAATAGAGATAAAGAATATTTGTCCCTGTATGAGAAATTTTTACAGGAATATGAGGATTTGGGTCACATAGGGAAATCAAGGCGGATGGGTCTGGAGTTGCATTTTATATGCCACACCATGCTGTTTATCGCCCCGAAAAGTCTACAACGAAACTGAGAATAGTGTTTAATGGATCAAGTCCATTAACGAGTGGGAAATCTCTAAATTCAATTCAATTTAATGGCGGACTGATCCAAGAAGACCTCTTTTCCATTATGGTTCGCTTCCGAAAGCACAAGTATACCTTTACCACGGATATAGAGAAAATGTTTCGCATGATAAATATACACCCAGAGTAAACGTGTTTGCAAAGAATTCTGTGGAAGAAGGGCATAGGAGAACCAATAAAAACGTACGAGTTAACTACAGTCACCTACGGTACAGTTAGCGCACCTTATCTGGCCACGAGAACGTTGAAGCAGTTGGCGATGGATGAAGCTAATAATTTTCCTTTGGCGGCTCCTGTGGTGCTGAGTGACTGCTACATGGATGATATACTTTCAGGTTCCAAGAGTATAGAAGAGATAATCGAATTGCAGCATCAATTAATAGAAATGTTCCAGACTGCAGGGATGCATCTTCATAAGTGGTGCGGTAATTTACCCGAGATAACTTAATATCTACAGGAGTATGCTTTCTTGGAGTCTGATGAGACTAAAGCGCTAGGAATAATTTGGAATTCTAGACCAGACTGTTTCCTTTTCAGGATAGAGCAACAAAGGCCAACAACTTCATTCACCAAAAGAATGGTTTTGTCTACCATTGCAAGAATCTTTGACCCCTTGGGTCTCCTAGGTCCAATTATAGCTTGGGCAAAGATATTTATACAAAGATTGTGGTTGCTGGAATTGGGATGGAGTAATGAACTTCCTTTTAAAGAAGAAAAGGAGTGGCGTCGATTTATCGACTCCTTGGAAGCCGTGAATAACATATCTATTGACAGATGTATTGTGGTTCACAGAGCGGAGAGCATTGAGTTGCATGCATTTAGCGACGTATCGGAAAAGGTGTATGGAGCATCCATTTATCTCCCTTGGAGACGTTAAATTGTGTCTCGTAACGAGTAAAAGCCGAGTATTACCTCTGAAGCAGATTTCCATTCCAAGACTTGAACTGTGTGGGGCAGTTCTTGCCGCTAAATTGATGAAGAAGGTAAAGGACGCATTGAAGCTTCAGATTTCAGCTGTGCATTTTTGGTCGGATTCGACTATTGTGATTTCATGGATACATCGAGAATCAAGAGAATTGAAGACGTTCGTGGCTAATCGAGTGTCTAAGATTCATCAACTAAGTTCCCGTGACCAGTGGCATCACATTGCATCGGAACAGAATCCTGCTGATATGTTATCTAGAGGAGTACTTCCTGAGGAGCTTCGTGACAACTCTCTATGGTGGCATGGTCCTGAGCTTTTTCAACAGAGTGCTTATTCAACCACCGTCATTGGGGAACCAACCCAGAGAGATGACTTTGACTGCGAACTACGGATGTCTGAGAGAACTCTGGAGACTTCATTGCTGTGTTCCAAGAACTTTGACTTTTTCAACCATCTTGTGGACCTTTCTAATAATTAATTATTTTAAAATAATACATATTGTTTCTTATATTTATAGATTTATTCACAATTGCAGATCCAAGGTGAAAAGGAGGGGACCTTTAACTACGAATGAAGTAAATGACTTAGAAACTTGGCTTATCAAGCAGGATCAAAGTGGTATTAATTTAAGTGACCCTTCAGATAATCTTAAATCTTTAAACATATTCCAGGATGATAAAGGAGTCATGAGAGTTGGTGGTAGGCTGGAAAAAGCTTCCATACCCTACAGCCAAAAGCATCCAGCTATACTGGCTAAAAATTCTAAATTGAGTAAAATATATTTCATAACTTTGCATAAGAAATTATTTCATGTTGGTCCACAAGGACTACTGAATGCAGTAAGATTGAGATTTTGGGCTTTAAGGAGGTAGAAACCTAGCTAGGAAAACGGTTCCTACTTGTGTGATATGTTTCAAGTGTAAACCAATTCCCTCTTCTCAAATAATGGGCAATCTTCCGTATGAAAGAGTGAATATGGCCCCTCCATTCAGTGTAACTGGTCTAGATTTGGGAGGTCCATATTTTGTAGCTTACAAAAAACAGAGAAAAGGTATCCTTAACAAAATCTATGTTTGTGTTTGCATTTGCTTTGTGACTCGTGCCTTCCACCTTGAAATTCTTTCCGATTTGACTTCGGATGCAATAATTGCAACTCTTAAGAGATTCGTCTAGGCGAGGAAAATGTTCCAAAATTTTTACAGACAATGCGATAAATTTCGTTGGTGCGAATTCTCAATTAAAGGCATTTTATAAGATCCGTAACTTTCCAGATCAAATTCTGGCGGCATATTTCAGTGAAGAAGGAATTGAATGGAATTTTATTCCACCAAGGGCCCCACATGTGGGAGGTCTTTCGGAAGCCGGCATAAAGTCAGTGAAATATCACCTTAAGCGAGCATTGGGAAGATCCCGACTCACATACGAGGAGTTTGAAACAGTGATTATCCAGGTGGAAGGAATCTTAAATTCCAGACCCCTTACACCAATATCCAATGATTTTGATAACTTTGAGGTATTAACTCCTTCCCATTTCTTGATTGGTAGATCAATTAATTCTATTCTTGAGCCCATAGTAATTAATATTAATGACAATAGATTAAGCCGTTGGCAGAAAACAACAAAGGTAATTCAGGTAGTTTGGAAAAAATGGAGTACCGATTATCTGAATACTCTCCAACAGAGAACCAAGTGGATGATCGAGAAGGACAATATAATGTGTGGGACAATGGTAATTGTAAAGGAGGATTTTACACCAGTTTGCAACTGGCTTTTAGGGCGTGTCGTTGAGGTCTATCATGGTTCTGATGGTAAAGTGAGAACAGTCAGAATTAAAACAAAAACAGGAGAATTTAAGAGGCCCATAACTAAGATTTGTATTCTACCTATAGATGTAAATAGTTAAGTCAATTTCCATTTAAGAAATTATGTGTTTTTCATTGAATTGTGCTTTGTAATTTTAACTTTTTTTTTTACTGAAAATTTATTGTACTTTATATGTATAATAATTTTGAAAACAATTGTTTAACCTGAAACTGTTGTGAATTGTGAAACTGTATTGCTATTGTTGAATATTAATATTGCAAAGCCGGGGGGGGGTATGTTTGAGCATGCGCAGTGGGCACCGCCTGGCGATGATTAAGTGTATTAAGAAAACGAGCGTTGAGTTTCTCAGTGAGAGTGTGAGCGGGAGATCGGACGAGCGAGAGCGAGAATTACGGTGCCCATCGCAGTGTTCCGACATACGCCCCGAGCAACAGAGAAAGAAGAGAAATAAAGATGTTTGTCAACTACTCCGTCTAAATTTTGACTGAGTGAGAGAGAAAAACACATAGGGACCACTACCCAACAAAGTCTGATAGATAAAAGGAACAAACAAGGCCGGACGTGTAATGCACAATATCTATTCCTATGTTTTACAGAGTTGGAATTCAAATTTCTCTGTTTTGGGGTTGCTATATTTGGCTCTCTATGAATTATTGGCTACTTTCAACATAATTACAATAAAAAAGGGCAATGTATTATATTTTTTAAATATGCTGTGTTGAGTGTGTGTTTCAGTATGTGTGAGTATATTTACCTATTATAAATATTGTGCGTTTATTGTTTATAACTTTACTACTGAACAATTTCAATGTTTTTTCAATTTTTGTTTGAATTTTAAGATATAAATATGTTTTCATTGTTTATTTGTTGTAGACAAGTTCATTAGAAATATTGTATGTTTATAAAATAAAAATTAAGATTAAATTTTTTAAAATATTAAATGAAACTGAAAAAACAAATGTAGAACTTTAACTATATTGTAGACTTAAAATAGATGAGTAAAATATTTTAGTTTATTGATATATTTTTGATTATTTGCAATTTTTAGTAAATTTTTATCAATCCTTATAACATTTGAATCAGGTTTAGCAAGTTTTTTTCTAAACAGACACTTGAGAATTATGTGATTATTGTTACAAAATCCTTTTAACTTTTGCAGCTGAAATTAAATCATATTTTCATTTACAGCAATTCTTATATTATATATAGTATAATAAAATGAAAAAAAATAATAAGACAAAATTATACTACCCACAAAGCTAAATGATAGAAAACAGATTCTAAGAAACATAACTAGAAATATATATATATATATATAATAATTATATATATGTATTAATGATAAAAGAAGAAAATTGTGTTTTATATTTATCTATATCATATTGACTGTTATAAAATGGTATGAATTACATGCATTGCCTTTTAAATACTGTTTAGAATTAAAATTATTTTCAGCTTATGCTAAACAAAAATTGACTTGAATTCCATATAATTTTTCAGTTAAAAAACAGTCCAAAATTATGTTTATATTGTGATTATCTAATATATAAAGGGGATCATTTATTTTTCAGTTCTGTTCTTACTTTGCTCAAAATTCATTATAACCATTGTTCACAATAAGATTCATATTTCAGCTATGCTTAAAACGTGATTAAACTTAAAATTCTGTAGTATAAAACTGAAAACATTTTTAAAAAATTATTAAAAAGTATAGTATTATAATCATTTCAATCATCAGTAGTATTGATGTACTTTTTTTAAAGTAAATTTCATGAAACAGTATTATTATTATTATTTTTTAGCTATATTGAGTAGAGATAATTTTAAAATAAGTTTTCAGTACTTCAAAATTAATTATTAATGGCAGGAAAATAATGCTAAATTTTCAAAATACCTTAATGTATATTTTGCTTGGAACACATATTCCAGTGAAAACGAGGTTTTGTTATAGGTTTTGGAGAAAAAATTATTTTTTTCGTACAGAATTCTTTTTTTAAAAAAATAAGATTTCTAATAATAAGAATATATTATTACATGACAGTGGCTGATTTCTTTCATTGAATTATAATTTCTTGAAATAAAAATTTGAATTTGATGTATTGAGATATACAAATTAAATATTCGTTTTAAAAAATGAGATTGAGTTTTCCTGAAAATTTTACTTCAATGAATAAAAAATGTATAAGTTTTTCTTCCTCCTTTTTTTTGTTGTTAATTTGGGGGTTGTTAAAAAAAAGATTAATACATTTTTTCTTTCTCATGTTTAATTCCTTTAATAATTTCCTTTGAACTTGATTGTACATTATCCCAAATTTCCCGTTACTGTTCCGAATGTTCATTGCTTGCTTCAATTTTTCACTACTCGGTTTTAGTCCTAAATTTATAGCATATATTTTTTTAATTATCAATGCTACACTGTCCAGAAATGCCTTCACTTAGTCCAATAAGATGTGCCAATTTCAGAGGTAGATGAAAATATAACTGCATATTTTAATAAGAACCTGAAGTTATAATTGTTTAAATGTTTAAAAGTGTCAGAGTTCCCCATTTTTTCTTCCTGGCACTAAGGCTGCAACTTAGCCAGTATTTAGCACCATGAACAATTCAGCAGCTTTTGTAACAAAACTGCCCTGACTTAAATAAGATCATAATAGAAAAAGATGCTCTGAAAAATATTCATGCTTTTGAGAAACATGAAGGTACTTCTAAATAATTTAGAAGGGTTGCAGATTTATTATTTTTTAAAAAAATGAATACTGAATTTTAATTTGTTCTTTATATAAGTATTAAAAACATATCATTATTAAAAAATAAAGCAAAAATTGTTTATTTTGGTATAAATATTTCTTGAGCAACATACTACCTCACCCCAGTATAACTATAATAAAATAATTTATTTGTAAAAAAAATCTATATATATATTACATTTTGAACTTCAAAATCATTGTCATCTTAATATATTGAAGCAGCTATTCATTTTGAAATGGCATTTTTGATAGGAAGGAATAATATTTGCTCACTATTCCTCTTAACTATTTTTATGTCAATATATATATAATTTAGTGAGGAAGTATTTGATATTATAATTTACTGTTGTGTGTTGAATAATTTTTTTAAAAATTGTTTCATATGTATAAAATTTCTATCAATATATGTATAAAATCTCAATAACTTGACATGCTATCTTTGTATACTTTTTATGTGGAGGATTTAATCAGATAACATTTCATTCTCCTAAATTCCACACCACCACACATTCACAACAGGAAGCTGTGATTTTTAGAATTTCAGTGTTGACTGAAATGTTATACTTCTTTGTATTCAGTTTCTTTTATTTTATTTAAGCAGATATGAATTCAGTTTTTAAATTTCTTTTTCAAAACACTACTATCTTTCCAACTCTAACCCAGGGATTATATTTCTGAAATTTTAAAAGCATTTTAATAAATTGTGTACAATTCAGGATTAATTAAATTTTTAAAACTTATTGCTGAAGTTATTTAAAAGTTCAGATTTTAGATAATTTCCACATCCATATACTATTTCAAATTTAATATATTATTGAACATTCTATGCCTGGACAAATTATGCTCACAAAAGGGAAAAATCACAACCTTAGTTTACTAGAAGAAAGTGGCAAAATCTTTGCTGTGTGTAACTCAGTAACATTAAATTAAGGACATGAAAACTGAAAATGAATGATATTGAATTACTCCAATAATTCTCAGTCCTTTCTATTAAAAACAAAAAGAATTTAATTGAAATAATGGTTGAATGTAAATTAAATTTGTTGTTCTTTTTTTTCTTTCACTATTCCCCATTATTTCAAAGTGAATGTTTTTTCATACTTTTGATTCTTCTATCATGCCTCTATTCAAATTAATTTTTCTGATATTTTATTTGGAGAATTGCTATGAAAGAGAGGAAAGTGTGGTGCTACGGTATGATTAATAAATGGACCCTCCTAGAGGAAGAAAAGGGAAGGAATGTTAGTTTGTCTCCACTCCCTAAATACATTCCTTTACAGGGAAGTTTTCTATTGGAGCGCCTAGCCTGTCAGGGCTTTTATCTCCTATCTTAGATGGTGAATGCAATACTTTCCTTTGTAATTGACCCATCTCATGATTCACAGGGGGTCTATTTTATGACACTTTGAAGACGAACAGGACAATCTGCTTATTATGAAAACCTGGGAACATTTTTTCTTGTTTCTTTTTCCTGATTTATTATTTTGGCTAGATATTTTTAACGCTTTATCTTGATTAGAACGCAAAATATTTTAAATGTAACTGGATTAATAATTTTTTGTGAGTTTTTGTAAAGTAGTTAATAACATAAAAATAGACATTTTAATAAATACTGGAAAATAATTGCTATTATGTATCTCACTATGCTGCACATCAAACATTATAATTATTACACTTTTATTAAGTTTTTCAACGGAATTTGTTTGTGAGAAATTTAATGAAATTATAATTGCAAGAGAAAAATATCGAAGTCATGCTTCTATTTTAGAAGTCTATTTTTATAACTATTCGACGGTGTGTGAAAATTTTATTTAAGATTATAGCGAGATAAAAAAGGTCAAAGCAAAATGACCATAGAAGTAGAACACATATACATATTTTAAATTTTCTAAGAAATATGAATATTTTTCGTTTACTTTTTTGCTGATTCCTTTTTAGGTTGCTAACTTAAAAAATGAATGTTTGAAAATCATTGATTTAACTCATTGTTTTTAAAAATTTAAATTTTTTTCCAAAAAATATATAATTTTTAAAAACACGTAAGCAGGAATAGTACCTTTATACATTGTAAAAATCTATTTTTGAAACGTATTTTTAAAAATTAATACAGAATGCTAGAAACGTTTGAAAGCAAACCTAATCAATATCCAACAGTAATTGCGCTCTCTGAAATAAAAAATATAGATGTGAACAGAAGCTTCTACTATAATAAAGGTAAACAAATAGATTTTTCGTTAATTTCTGATTGAATTTCGTTGGGCGATACAATGTGAGGGGTATAGAGGTGACGAACTTCGCAATTTTAAATCACGGTGAATTGAGGAGGATGACACCTGAGTTGACATTTTACTCTCCAGACAGTTCGGATTGGAAATACACTATTAATTTTTTTTATTTAATCTAGAGTTATATATAAGGGGCGTAACTAGGTAACCAAAGGCCCTAGTGCAACAACAACAACAAAAACCCGAGGGTCCTATTTTGATTGGGCTTTATCAAGTAAAAATATATTAGTATTTTAAATATACAAAGCTACTTTAAAATCAGCCCTTTATTATGCTCTGCAGAACATAGGAAGTGGCACTGTTAGCCTAGTGGTCAAGGTAACGGACTCGTGGCTGGCATGTCATGAGTTCGAGTCCAGTACCACTGAAGACCCGCCGTGTAGGGGAGCTATGCACGTCAAATCTGTCGAGAGCTCAAAAGTCCTCCCTTGGTGTGGTGTGGTAGTTAGGAGTGGTTTTTTCTGATTAAGTAACCGGATTACATAGGCAAAAATTATCTAGATAATTATACAGTATACACACAGAAAGACACTCTCAATCAGTTCCTTTTGAAGAAAGTCCAGATATTGTCTAGCTATTTCATGCATTCTGTATTGGGACGAAGTTCTACCAATATTCTGCAGTTGGTTAGAAAATATTTGCTCCGATTGATCTTTTTGCAAATGTACTCGCGTATTTGTGGTCAATCTAAGTGTTTCCACGTTTCGCCATAAAAACAATTGTTTTAAACATGCGTTAATCTCGTGAGCAAAAGTAGAGCGAGGAATGACTGTTAATGTCTGTCGGAAATCACCTGACAGTAGTAGGACAGCAGCACTGAATATTTTCTCTTTGCCGTTTAAATCTTACAAAGTTCTACGTAATGCTTTGAGTGAATGTTTATGGGTCATGTACACTTATTCCGTATCACGATTAAATTAATTTGCATACTGTAGCCAATCCACTCTTTTTTCAATGGTACACCTTGCATCTTATGAATGTTCAATGACAGCTGATGCGGAATGTGCAGTATTTCCTCCATCTAACAAATTTACAACAATGCCCGAAGATGCAATTTCCTATTGCAATCACATTTCCGCCTGAAAGTTTAGTTGCTATAGGGAATAAAAATCTAAAGAAGGAACTTGAACGCAAAGCCATTCGACCTCATTCCAGCAATATCCAGAAAAAATACGGAAGCTTTTGAAATTCGAATCCATATTCTCGCTCCCACCCCCGAGAAGCACTCGTTGCCTGATTTTGACGTCCCTACTCCTGTAAGTTCAGTCACTGAAGGGGAACATTACGGTCACCCGGTAATATCCGGCAAAGTTACAGGAATTCCTAAATTTCGATTTCAGAATCTTGTTCACCATCTCGAATTACACCAGAAACCCACTTTTCCCGCACCAATATTTTAAGGGTAAGCTCCTGCCAATGTTTGCGTAATAGATGGTCGTTAGTTATCCGGCAAAGTTACAGTTATTTCTCAGATTGGATATCAGATTTGGATTATCCGTTTTGAAATACGCCAGGGTTCAAGTTTTCACGATCCAAGGCTTTTGAGGTAAGCCCCTTTCGTGGTGTGTCTAAAATATCTAAAATACGGTCAATCAGCATTATCCGGCAAAGTTACAGTTATTTTCGGAAACTGATTTGAAAATCGCATTCCACACCCCGAAATACGCCAGGCAGTTAATTTTCGTGCATTTTGGTTTGCAGTATTTGCATCCACAGAAACAGAAGCATTGCCACATTTTGCGAATTTTCCCATTTTCCGGATTCTTCACATTTTCGGAAATAAGAAAATTATGACGTCATTAATTGAAATAAAAACTATCCTATGTCTTAAGTTGGACGAAATGACACACAGTATGCAAAATTATATTATGATCGGAAGTAGTTTCGGTGTCCATCGTGGACAAACACTGTGACACGTAATATATATATATATATATATACAAGGGGTGATCAAATGAAAAGGTACGAAACGACATAAAAATGAAACAGTTAAATATTTGCATATTCCGCCAAAGGAGAATGTAGCGAGACATCTCGGGATGCCATTGGAGACTGTGACTGGGATCGGATCATGCGCGGGTGCCCGCATACGCAGGAGAGAGCAAAGGCTCTTATAAAAAGTGGCGTCCAAATGATGCGAGCACAGAAGTACTCGAGCACAGAAAAAGCATTAACTCCGATGTGTACTGTGAGACACTCCGACGCCTACGCAGGTCCATCAAGAACAAAAGACCGGGGCTGCTCACGGAGGGTGTGGTTCCGCTCCATGATAACGCGCGTCCACACGTCTCCAGAGTCACACAAATGGAACTGGACAAGTTCCAATGGGAGACGTTGGACCATCCGTCCTACAGTCCGGACATGTCACCCTGCGATTTCCATGTGTTTGGTCCACTGAAGAAACACCTGAAAGGAAAGCGCTTCAACTCGGACGACGTACTCAAGGACACTGTGAAGGACTGGGTCTCGTCACAGCCACAGGAAGTCTGGGAACAAGGAATCCTGCGGCTTGTTCATCAGTGGGATCGTTGTGCTCAGGCCTATGGTGTATATTTTGAATAAAGTCTATATTTGTACCCACCGTGTCGTTTCGTACCTTTTCATTTGATCACCCCTTGTATATATATATATATGTTATAGGGGTTTATAGTAGCTCAAATAGGTTGTAAATACTTTATAGATTCAAAATTATTTAAAAATATTTTAAAAAAACTCCGTCAAATGTTGTTCTATACTTTGTACTGCATTCCCTTGGATCATATTACATAATTAAATTGAATTTTGATTTTAAAAAATAAACTAATGTTTTTGATTAGGCTTTTGAAAAATCTATATTATATAAAATCCACACTTAAAATCATAGGTAATTTTTTCAGAAGAGTCGGTCCAGCTTCAGTGTAGTCAACTAAATTTTTGTGAATGAATTCGATATTTTTCTCTCACACTTTTTTATTTAGTGAAATATAAATAGCAACGATTAGAATTATTTGCCATTTTTTGCTCTACATTTCGCTGCATAAATTTCTCCGATACATGACTGATTAAACCCAAATGATTCTGTGGTATTTGATGCTACATCCGATCTCTATATTGTGTAAAAAATAAATTATAAGGAAGCACATGCACATTAAATAAAATATGAATCAATAATTCTATATTTAAAATAAATAAAACAGGGAAATATAAAAAGCAAACATTAATTTAATTGGCCTTAAATTTCTTCATTTTTCGAATGTGCTTCGCAGTTAAAATTTCTTCACTGCACTATTTTGAATAATTATTTAAGCATATATTCCGAATGTAATAAATATTTTTTTTAAATATGAAAATGTAGGTGTTGTTACAGTTTACGGAAGATATTGAAACCAATGCAAGATATTCCACAATTCATGTAATTCCAGATATGCTTCTGTTATGCTTGTAAAGCAAGATAATTGGCAACGAACTTTAAGATATTTTGACCCAAATCTGTTGTTGTTTTTTATCCCACTTGACCGACAGAAACATCTAGATCAAGTCCACGAATCCGTGCGTTTTTAAGCAATCAAAAACTGTAGTTGGACTTGAGAGCAGCTGGCTCTTATGGTATCCAATACAAGCCAAGATGTGGGCAGGAGCGGCTTGGTTCACATTGCATTTCGGACAAGGAGGGTAAACTTTAAGACCATCCACATGCCGTTGAGCTCGAGTATGTCCACTTCGTAGTCTAGCAAGAGTAGTTTCATCTGGCCTACTGCTTGTCCCAAGTAAAGCAGCTCCAGGGCGATTTCCTTCATACCATTCAATGTACGGGAGCCTGCCTCCAAGAGGAACTGATATCTTGTTTCACCCGGGTAGCAGTTTCTGAAAAAGTAAGGTAGCCACCATGTGTAGGATCTTTATGGCTGCCCTCGCAGGCGAAATCATCTGCAATCTCATTCCCACAGACATTCACGTGCGATGGTACCCACTGAAAAAAGATCTTAACATTGGCATTCAATCTATTTAATAGCTGGATAATACTAGCTGTCGTTCTGTCACCATGCATCCACCATTCAGATAGATGCCGAATAGAGCTTCGGCTATCACTCTATATCTCCAAATATCTGTTGACACTCTCAGTAAAACAAAACTTCAAAGCCTCCCCAATATCTAAGAGTTCTGCTCAAAATACTGAGCAGAAGTCAGGATTTCTCTTGCAGATTCTAATACCATTCCCCTTTTTGATGAAAATTCCACTTGCCGAAACAGCGCCTACTCCCATGATGCCATCGGAATAGATCTGTAGTGCGACACACGGGACTTTATGAATAGTCTCCAAAGCAAGCTGTCTAACATACTCTGGATGATGAGAACCCCTGGTTAGTGTGTGAGGATAATTCGGTGTTAAAAAAGACCCGTTCAAATGACGACGCAGCAACATCCATAGAGTGGGCCAGAGTGACATACTCTACTTCATTATGTAACCATCCCTCACTTTCAGCATAGCTAAGTGGACTTTCTCTCTTAAGGTGACGATTGTTGTGCCAACTGCGCACATAACAAGACGTTCTGTGCTGGTATCCATAACTGATGAGCTTGGCAAAATATTTAGCCAACAGGAATCTGCTTCGTAATCTGAGAGGCTGCCAAGTCAGCTTCATACAAAACAATATCCCTCCAGCAGCTATTGCGGAGATCAGTTACACTATCTGGCCAAAAGTATCCGGACACCCAGTGGTATGGATTTAGAGTGTCCTGAGGCACATATTAATATGATGTTGGTCCACCTTTTTTGCATAGATGACAGTCTGCACACGTTTGGGAAGACTTTCCACCAATTTTTGATAGGTGACCATAGGAATTGCCTTCCAGGCGTCCATCACAACTGAAGTGAGTGCTTGCAGTGAGGATGGTCGATTTGGCTGGCTACGTAATCTGCTCTCTAATTCGTCCCAAAAGTGTTCTATGGGATTTAGATGGGTCTCTGAGAAAGCCAGTCCAGTTTTTGAACACCCATTTCGTCAAACCACGTCTGTGCAAGCCTCAATGTGTGAATGGAGCAGTTATCCTGCTGGAAGAGAAATGGGTCTTCCCCGAAATATTGTCATAGAGTTGGGAGTGCAGCATTGTCCAGAATATCCACATACATCTTAGAGTTCATGTTTCCAATCACAGGAACAAACGGACCCATGCCAAACCACGAGAAACACCCCCACACTATTATGCTTCCACCACCAAACTTAACAGTCGGCACAATGCAGTCACTAAAGAAACGTTCGCCGGGCATCCGCCAAACCCAGACGCGTCCATCCGACTGCCAGACTGTAAAGCGAGATTCATCACTCCAAAGAACAGTTTTCCACATGTCTACAGTCCAATGACGGTGAGCTCTACACCATTGCAATCGATGCTTCGCATTCTGTGGAATGATGTTTGGCTTGTGAGCGGCTGCACGACTATGGAATCCCAAGTTTTTTAACTCTCGACGGACAGTCCTTCTGCTAACACTAATACCTGACGAACTTTGGAACTCCTGAGAAATTTCCCCCAACGAGGACTTGCGGTTTTGTTTCACTACCCTTTTCAGAGTTCTGAGGCTGCGTTCACCAAGTATTTTCGGCTTACCGGTTCGTTTTTCTGCCATTTCACTCTGCCTCGACGTTTCCACTTCACAATTACATCACTCACAGTAGATTTAGGCTTCTGTGTAATGTCCGAAATCTCACTAACTGATTTCCCACTAAGGTGGCATCCCACTATACTGCCACGATCAAACTCACTAAGCTCCTTTGACTTACTCATTGCCTCACAAACGCATAAATACAATCTGACAAACCACTACCAACACTTTTATAGCTTTCAATTACGTATCAAATTGCGTCACTCGCCAGAACCACTTTTTAAAAAGGTGTCCGGATACTTTTGGCCAGATAGTGTATGACTCTGCTGCAGAGAGTTGTACCCTTTCTAGTTTATCAAGGTTGCTAACAGAGGCAACCTGATAGACCTGTACACCATATTCAAGGATAGGTCGAATGAGTGCAATATATGTATTTCGAAGGGTCCGAGCATCCACTCCCCAGTCTCTGCCAGAAATATATTTTAAAATTTTCAATCGCTGTTTGCATCTACAAACCAAATTGTTTATATGAGCATGACCAAGAATTTCCTGATCGTGGATGAATCCCAGATATTTGGGATGCTTTTCACAATTCAGTCGACTACTCAGTAAATAAATATCAGGCTCATAGTTGTAAAGATGCCTGCTGGTGGTAAAAATACTTGTAACAGACTCTGATGGATTAAAAAGAATTTTGTGCTCTGCAGCAAACTTTTCCAGCCAACAGAGAAAAGAGTTAATTTTGTTCTGAGCATAAAAAATTAAACTTGCATTGCTGCTCCAGATTATGTTATCAGTATATAAT
Source organism: Trichonephila clavata (assembly GCA_019973975.1). Lineage (NCBI taxonomy): Eukaryota > Metazoa > Arthropoda > Arachnida > Araneae > Nephilidae > Trichonephila > Trichonephila clavata. The sequence continues at coordinate 17,516 of BMAO01024850.1, forward strand.
CCCATACAGTGATCAGAATTGGCTTCAGTCTCAATTCCGGCTATAAATAAGGAAAACAAAGTGGGACTCAATATAGATCCTTGGGGTATCTGTATTGAGTCCCACTTGGATCTTGGAGTATTTGGCTCAATCTAAATTTTCCTGATATGGTGTTTTTAAACTTAACTCCAATATATCTGGCCCTTAGGAAGTCAGCAAGCCAGGGCAGAATTCTCCCCCTGATCTTGAACGTGCTGTAAAGTTTGCAAACGAGTTTGTATTTCCAGACCCTGTCGGCTTTCGATGGATCAAGAAAGGCAGCAACTGTGTGATTTGTGGGTCTGAGATTATGGGCATCCCTAATCTCAGACTAAAATATAAGACCTGATCCATAGTGCAGTGACCTTTCCTAAAACTAAACTGGTCGGGAGGTATTAAGTTGTTTTGGTCAAGAAAAGTAGAAAGTCCACGCAGGACAATCCTCTCCATGAGTTTGCACGAGATGCTGGTCAATGCGATTGGTTTATAACTGTTGGGGTCATTAGCCGGTTTGTCATGTTTTCTATTGGGGATGATGAGGGCTTCTTTCCAATCCCTAGGGAGTTTCCCAGCGTTCCAAGAAGTATTAAAAATATCAAGGAGAAAACGTATGCCCAGTTGACTCAAGTGGACTAACATTTGATAATGTATTCCATCCATGCCAGGCGATTTGTTAAAATCCAATTCCTGGAAAGCAATTTCCAAATCCATCATTGCAAAATCCTTGTTAAAAAGGGAATTGCATCCATTGGGATTACAGTGGCTTTTATGAATAAAATCTCTCGCTGATTTTGCTATCACTTTGTCTTCAGAGTTAAAAGAAAGTCTACTCTCTTTCTGATAATGTCTGTCCAACATATTTGCAGCCTCATTGTCACTGCCTAAGGATCCGCCAGGATGGCTAAACGTATTGGTCTTTTCAACCTGAGGCTGCCTTCTATCTATATTCTTTACCAAGTACCAGAGATTTGTGTTAGGAGTACGTGAGTCAAGTCCTTCACACAGGCTATTCCAACGATCTCTTCTGATTACCGAATAAAGCTGTTTAATATTTGCATTGATCAGATTTAAGGCAGACTTAGCGTCGGGAGACGGAGAAGACATGAAATCTCTCTGCAAGGCATTTCTCTGATGTAAAAGAGGCAAAAGGGCCTCACTATTATGAATAAAATTTGGCTTATACTTTTTCTTATTGTCTCTGGGAATGGCTACACAAGCGGCTCTTAATACCGAATCCTTGAAAAACCTCCATTTTCTGTCAAGATCACAGAAGGACACAGCCCCAGACAGTGAATTATCCAAGGAGTATTTGTACAACCCCCAGTTAGCTTTTTTAAAATTCCAGAAGAGAGCATTTTTGCTATTGAGGGTTTTGGGAGTGTGACTAAGCTCAATAAGGACAGGTGAGTGATCACTTCCAACCAAATCCAGCACAGTCCAGCTACAACTTGGGAAGATATCTGGTCTTGCAAATGCAACATCTAAAGCATCCCCACTATCATAGCTATGAGAGCAGTAAGTTGTTCCGTCATTCAGAACACAAAAAGCATGATCATCCAGCAGGTTTGAAAGTTCATTGCCTTGATCATTAGCAACTGAGCATCCCTAAAGAGGATGCTTAGCGTTAAAATCACCCAAGATAAATGAGGAATCAGTGAACATTGGGATCAAAGTGTCCGATGAAACTCCACGATTGCTAGGGGGCTGATAAGCATTATATATATTAAAACATTTGTTATTCCATATATTTTTAATGGCTTGTACTTCATGCTGAATGTCACTAAAAGGAGGAAGTTCAACACATTCGAAATTAGAGTTTCTAATAAGAAATATTAAACCACCACTTCCTTTATTAAGTCTATCTTTACGAAGAATTCAATACTCTCGAAGCTTAAGGTTGTAAGTGTTGCAGAAATACTTTGCAGTAGGATTTATTAAATGTAGATTCTGAGCACCTTGAAAGCACACAGCAATCATTACAGAAGAAAGGTAAATACTAAAGATGTTGCCAGATGTAACGAAACGATTACTATTAATTTGTTTATTTCAATACTCTCTCTAAATCAAAATAATCTAACAATATAAAAAAGGTACATATACATACACCTTAATACACTAATAAAATCAGTCACTTAGAGTACACATTCTAAAAGAAAATAGAATAACACATTAAATACAAAATTGCAATGATTATAGTATAATACATGTATACACACATGCTCTAATTAATTTCCAAAATTATACATTCCTAGCATTAACTTGAGTTTTAAAAATCTATCTTTAGCAAGAGGTTTAGTCAATATATCAGCAACCTGGATTTCACTACTACAATTTATGACATTAAGTTGCTTGTTTTCATATTGTTCTCTAATAAATTTGTAACGAATGTAAATATGTTTGGTCCTATTATGAAATTCAGGATTTTTCACTAAACGGATGGCACTTTGGTTATCTATTTGAAGACTTGGAACAGAAGTCACACAGCACAGTTCTTTTAAAAGATTGTTCACCCAAATCGCTTCTTTCGCAGCTTGACTTGCGGCAATAAATTCAGCTTCAGTTGTTGAGAGAGCAATGCAATTCTGTCGTTGACTTCTCCATGCAATAGCACCTCCATTATACTTGAACACCATTCCTGATGTTGATCTCCTGGTTAATGGATCACCAGCATAATCCGAGTCACTGTATGACTCAAGCGTAGCACTAGTAACACCCAGATACATAATGCCACACATTTTGGTTCCATTAAGATACCTCAGGATCCTTTTCACCATGGTCCAGTGTATCTGTTGAGGTTTATCCAAAACCTGGGAAAGCACTCCCACTGCATATACTATGTCAGGTCTGGTGACAATAGCCAGGAACATAAGACTACTCACAGCTTCTCGGTAGGGTACATCAGCCGAAAGAGAGATACTGAGTTATCTGTAGTAATAGCACCCTTTTCGATAGGTGTACCAACTGGATTTGAATTAATCATATCAAAGCGAGATAGGATCTTCCTACAATAAGCCTCATGGTGTATAAAAATTTTAGCACTTTCAAGATGCTCAATTTGCACACCAAGAAAATAATTAGCTTCCCCTATCACTACAGAGAATTCACTTTCAAGCTTCTTAAGAAACATTTTCACTGTCTGCTCTTAATCTGCTGCAATGATTTCATCATCAACATACACAATAAGATACATTGATTTTTTATCATTAAAAAACAAACATGGATCACAGTTTGATTGCTTCAATCCACTGCGTTCAGCAAAACTTTTGAAACATTTATTCCAACACCTTGGAGCTTGTTTTAAACCATATATAAACTTTAGTAACTTACATACCTGACCAGAACTATCACTAAATCCTTCAGGTTGAGTCATGTAGATATCCTCGGAGAGGTCTCCATACAGAAAAGCAGTTTTTATATCAAACTGACCTAGCTTCAGTTTTCGAGCAGCAGCAATGCTCAGGACAGTTCTGATGGTATCCCACCGAACTACAGGACTGAAAGTTTCACTAAAATCAACTCCAAATTTTTGGCTGTAACCTTTAGCAACAAGTCGAGCTTTAAAACGCTGTACAGTTCCATCAGCATTTTGTTTCACCTTGAATACCCATCTATTACCTATGGCTTTTCTGTCAGAGGGTAAATTTACAAGTATCCAGGTGTTATTATTGGATAGAGATTCCAACTCTTCCTTCATAGCAGCATGCCATTTGTCGCTATCTTCAGAAGCCATTGCTTCTTTGTAGGTCTCAGGTTCTATGTGTTCTGCCAATAGAACAAAGCTGTCAAATTTGGCCGGCATCTTTAATATGGACCTGTCACGCAAATTTCTGCTACTCTGCTGAACTAAGGTTTCTTCTGTGTCTTCAGCATTACACGATATCTCCTCCATTTCTTTTTCCACATCTGCTTCTGGTGTTTGAAGTGGCTTCTTCACTATTTCCATATCTGAGTTTTGAATATCAGTAGAAGATGCATCAGGAACACAGCTAAGTTTTTCATTTGGGAATATCACATCTCGACTCAGGATAACCTTGTTCTGATCTTTTATCCATATTCTATAACCATCTTTTTCACCACTGTAGCCAACAAAAACTCCTTTAACACTCTTTTTGTCCCATTTCCTCCTTTTTTGTTGAGGTACATGGACAAAGCACTCGGTTCCAAATACATGCAGGTGGTCAATATTGATCACTTCTTTGAAAAACCACTGTTCATAAGGGCTTTTGTCTTTAACTGATGTTTGCCCTGTTCTGTTCAACACATAAACAGGCGTGTTCACTGCTTCTGCCCACAGTTTCAAAGGAAGATTTGTAGCATAAATCATAGATCTCGCACTTTCAACAATAGTTCTGTTTTCACGTTCTGCGGCTCCATTTTGTTGAGGCGTGTAAGGCATTGACATACGAGAAGAGATTCCTGATTTTTCAAGAAGACTCTTCACTGTTGAATTTATAACCTCTCCTCCACCATCACTTAGCACCTCCTTGATCATATGCTCAGTATTTTTCGCTTCATTAAGAAACGTTTCAAGGCACTTGGAAACTTCATTCTTGGACTGCATGAAAAATACCCGACGGTATTTGGTGAAATCATCTTTGAAACAAACGTAGTACTTAGCACCACCTAGAGACTGTTGCTGCATTGGACCACATACATCTATATTTATCAATTCTCCTGGCGTAGTAGCCCTTTGTTTCCTTGTTCCAAAGGGATGACGACTCTGTTTGCCATAACAACATTCATCACATATTTGGCTGTCTTTTACATTACCTTTTATTTGATATTTTCTCAGTATATCTTTAACATGAGCCTTGTTTTGATGACACAGTCTTTCATGCCACAATTGTAAGGATTGGTCTGCCGAGGCAACACATACTTCAGCAGCAACACATACTTTTGGATAAAGAACACGCATTTCTAATGCATACAAGCCATGCACAGTTCTTACTCCTTTCAAGCACACTCTGTCATCTCTCAAGAGGGAACACTATCTTTTGATGCCTGAAACTTGAAACCCCTTTTTAAGGTCTGACTGATGGAAAATAGATTTTTACTAATGTCAGGAACATACCACACCTCTGTCAGATGATGCTTCTCCCATTTGCTATTGACCTTAATTTCAATATTCACAGTTCCATGTCCATAAGCCATAATTGCATCACTATTTCCCACATATACTGGCTTAGGTGAGACAAATTTAGTGAAGTCCACAAAATAATTTTTGTGCTTAGTCATGTGAGCAGAGGCTCCACTGTCGGCAATCCACACTTCACTTTCTGGAACACCTTCCACAGTACACACAAAAGCATCATCTTCAACTTTTGGTTTACTTCCTTTCTTCCAACAGTCCTTAGCAAGATGACCTGGCTTACGACAGACGTAACATTTTCTCTCAGGTTTCTTGAAAACTTTCTTCCTAGTAGCAACCAGGGCTGTGGAATCTGTTGACTTTGAAGGTAGCCTCATTTCAATAAGGCGAAGTCTTTCAGTTAATTTATTGACTGATCTCTCCTCTATGGGAACTGACTCCCAAACACTCTTGAACTCAAAATATTCTGATGGCAATGTAGACATGATTCTGCTCATCAGCAGGAGATCCGGCAATGTTGTTTTAGCAACACGCCTTAGCTCATCGTTTAATTCGCTAAAGTTCCTTTGCAGCTTTGCAATATGGCTTGCAATATCATCCTCCAGTTCTTTTTCACTGCGAAAAAACTTCTCCATCCAACGATCGAGTCTTTGCCCGGAACTCTGCTCATATACCGACAGCAACTTTTCCCACACACTTTTAGCTGTGTTGCAAACCGATGTCAATTCAGCATTGCTGTCATCCATATTGCCCACAAGAATCAGTTGTGCCAGGGAGTCATCTTTAATGAAAGCCTTCTGCGCTTTCTCATACGCAGCAATCGCTTCAGCTGAAGCCTCGACCGGTAATCTTGGGCATTCCCGATCTCCACAAACAACATCATGAACATCGTGATGTTGCAACAAGATTTCAATTTGCCGCTTCCATTTACTCCAATTTGCAGCTCCCACAAGCTTTTCAATATGAGCTTTGAATTCCATTTCAGTCTCTGTACACGTGCTTAGGCCTAACAAACACACGCGGTGTTTTAACATAATTTTTCTTTCAAAAAAAAAAAATAATCTTTTCTCCACGAAGACACTTAACAAATCTCAGGGATTCCTGGGCCCATAACCTGTTGCAGAAATACTTTGCAGTAGGATTTATTAAATGCAGATTCTAAGCACCTTGAAAGCACACAGCAATCATTACAGAAGAAAGGTAATTACAAAAGGTAAACACTAAAGATGTTGCCAGATGTAACGAAACGATTACTATTAATTTGATTCTTTCAATAGTAAGTGGGCTTCAGTTTTGTCTCTTGAATTGCGATTATAACTATGTGCCTGATGCCGATTTGCCAAGTCTAGCAATTGATCAAGCTTTGCTCTTGTAGCTGACGTATATAGTCCATTGATATTACACTGCAATATTCTCAATTCGTTCCTGCCAGAAGAAAAGAAGTAGACTGTAGCTTACTTTTCGGACGGAGGCCTCTACTAAAACTCCGAACGCGTCCCTTTTTATCCTGCGCGACGGACGATGCAGTATGTTCAAAGTTTTTTAAACAAACGAGTCATGATGAAGGGTGCAAGATGCAGCTTCATGAGGTCCAAGACCGTGAGGCACCAAAGGTTGAAGTCTGACTTTGTCTCATGCCTGCATGCATTTAGCTGAGCATATTGGAATGGCCTTCACGCCTTGGGTGACCCTACCAGGAGAATACACTCCCGACGTACTTCACCCATTCCGCCCAGGAACAACACTCTCCCGCCACGATGAGGCAACAATGCAGGACACTTTGGGAGAGGACTCAAATCTTTTCGATATTAACAAATCTATACAAATAAATAAAATTGAAGTGTCTGTTTGTAATTTCAAATTAGCAACTTTTTACTTAATGCACTAAAAGTATATACGGTACTCATAACAAAAAACCAATTTTTAAAATTTTTGTCTGTCTGTCAGAATATAAACAGATATATTTATAAAACATCATGAAATACCCAGCGAAGCGGGAGGGTAACAGCTAGTTAAAAATAAAATGTTGCGTTGAAAGGATTTTCATAAATATGTGGACATTTTTAAACCTCCTCTGCTCAGAAGTCTCAAATATTTTATCCCTTCGACATTTTCTGAATCGAAATGCATTTTTTTTATCTACAACAAATATAAATTTGCAATCGAATAATTCGAATTTAATATTATGCACGCAATAACCCGCTATGTACATTAAAATTCTTGATGCTATTCTACATAAATAGAATCTGATTTATTTTTAAATTCACTAGGGATTATCTTTTTCGAAGTTCGTATCAACTGTTCATCTTTTGGAAAACAAAAAAACTAACTATTTAAGCACACAAGAGGGAAGGCTGAGTGCTACACAAAACTCTGGAAAACACCCCACTTTTGGTCACGTTATTTTTTTTTAGGGGTTGTATGTCGCGGACTATTGAATCTTGACCGACCCTGTCCAAACCAAATTTCCGACGAAAGAAGCCAAATGAGTGTTACATTCCCGAGCGTGACGCTTCATTCAAGTTCATTCTTCAGTAAAACGCGCCTAAAGAAGTTATCACTTCAAAAATTCGAAGACCATATTAAGAAAGTATTGACTGTTTAAAAAATTTTGGAATTAAATGCTTCAAGATACTTATTTTTATTTTTTACCAAACCTAACTGAGTGAAGTTGTAAAAAGTTTTTTAACAATAGAACCTGTTGTGATTATCAAATGTTCGTGAACGCTGGTTCGAGTTTATCAAGAATGATGTTACTACTTGGACTGTATATTGTTTATTTACGAGACGGTGCTATTCGCACGCTGTTCCAAGATGGAAGCTACAACAACAACTCGTGCGGAGGGTTACATCAAAAACATTGGCGGAGGTGCTCAGTCGTTGGATGGCATGCGCGACAAAAAATAGATACAATTACGCAGACTGAACATCCTCCCCCCGTTGAATTACATTCAATCAATATACAAAATTGCATAAATCAAATAACATATAAAACATAATAAACAAATGATACTCTACATAAATCAAGAAAAAAA
>BMAO01024850.1:28826-57988 GCA_019973975.1 Trichonephila clavata
TATGACATCTTGCTGGATCTCTTGCATCTTATGAATGCCTGCTGACAGGTAAAAGGTTTTCTGGTGAAGAACAACTTGGAAGAATCCTTGAGCAACATTGGAACTCTTGGAAAAATTCGGATTGTCATCGCTCAACATTTGTATTTGTAATGCAGGTTGAAAATTAGATGTTTGTATGTTTCTTCAGTTTCATGCTAGTAGTTTAAGGACTAAAGGTGAGAAAAATTTTCATATATAAATTAATCAACATTAAATTGTCTACAGCAGTTTATTCACAAATGAAAAATAAATATGCTTTCTAAGTTTTTGACTAGTTTTTATTTATTTATTTATATTTTATGCTTATTCTATCCATTTGTAATTTCCTTTATATATTAGTAATGCACTTGTAGTTTTCATGGATATTTAACCTGTTAAGTGATAATTTTTTTACCCAAAATGCTTCAAAAAATTCAGATTTTTTTCATGGCTTATAGCTAAACACCATACTAATTCCCGCCTTCACTACACGCAAAAAAAGCCGGTCAAAAAGCATTCCAGTACCATAGACAAAGTAAATCACCTTTTCAAAATACTAGCACTAAAAATATACCATAAGACGTTAAAATAAGCGCAAATCAAAGAAAGAAAATATCAGTGCCCGTACGTAATAAGAGCAAACCGCTTAAGGAGCTAAAACTTTTTTAATGATTTATTTTTTCTCGTTTTAATTTTTTTTCTTTCATAGTATTTTAAATTTTTCTTACTGTATTTTACTGTTTATTATAGTGTGCATTCGATGTGATGTATAAATTTAAACTTGTAAGCTTGTTATTGTTTTTAAAAAATAACAAGCTTATATGAATACTTATATTATACTTGCTCTAAATGAATGAATATTACTTGATGTATTTGTAGTACATAATGTTTGAAGTAAATTATGATTAAATTCAAAAACCAATAATGTGAATAAGAAGATGCCTTATAATGTCATGTCTATCTCCGAATGTGAAAATTTATGCTTTGAACAATTTTTTTTTCGATGAATGTGTGTGTGTTTCACATTTTTTAATAAATATATTTATTTGTACTTACTAATTACCGCAACTGTATTGGCGACATTATATGAAAAGAAGCTCATCGTTGCTAATTCAGCACTTATGACAAAAGCAAAATCGGGATTGTCAACTTGGCGAGTTATCTTGAACGTTGGCATTGTTGCAATATTACGTAAGTACCTATTTATTTATTTAGTGCTAATTCAATGAATGATATGAATAGCTTTTCTGAACTAAACGCATTATATTTTTTTCAGTAATTCGAAGCAAAAGTGATTTGATTTATTTCTGTTGAAAGCTTTATTTCTTAGCTTTATTTTTGCAGAGCAGCAAATTACTATTGCTATTACTTTTCTGTAGTAATTTTTATTTATATTTTTATTCCTTTATTTCTATTTCTATTTTTATTCATTTATTTATATTTATCTTTCCATCATGTTAATGCTCTCTCTTTCACAGATAGTATTACACTAACATGTCCTCGACTTAATATTTTTTATTTCACATTAATTCCTTTCTCTTTTATCTTAATAAATTACCTGATAAAAGTTCTTGAGTAGGGAAATCAGCAACGGAATAAAAAAAAACAGATTCTAAAACTTGAAATGAATTGTCTAAAAATGATTGGGACAAAAAATACTGTTTTCATATATTTAAATTTTTTTTTAACTGAGAGGGAAAAATTCATTGATGATTATACAATCATAATCTTATGATTTACAAAGAAATTTGTTTCATGAATTGTTTTGTATACGCTGTCGAAGCTCAAAGATTTTTCAACAAACACGGTAAATATGTGGAGCACAAAATATGATACAGGATTATTCATTTATTAGATTTATTCAAACATAATTGAGAAACTACATTTTCCTGAAGCAAAGCATAGCTGTAAAAATCTCTATGCATCAAATTATTACAAAACTTAAATACCAGGAGTTCGCAACTTATGGCACACGTGTCACAGGAGGCACGTGGTACAAGTCTCAATGTCACTCTGCGCTACTCTACAAATTTGTCAATTTTTCAGTGGATGGAAGGTAATAAATTTAAGATGGACCTTATTTGATCAACATCTTCAAAATTATGGACATTTAAGGAACTATGAAAAAATCTGAAAGACAACTCTTGAGATAACTTAAGAGCTATTTTGTAAATTAATGAATGTCACGTTTAGAGAGATTTATATATAGTTTGAAGTGAGAAAATTCCATGTACTCTGCTTTCTGCTTTTGCGGTTCCGCATATCTAAGTTGAAAAATCTTTCTTCATATGATAAATGTTTAAAGTCCGCAAAAAAATTGTTTAACAGCTGAATACTCAGAATCAAATTGAAAAGTTGCACATTACACCCCTGATTTTGAGATATGGAAGTGCGTAGAGAGGTGCAAGCACTAGGTTAGCATTAAAATTTTTATTTATCTTTTTATTTAACTATAATGAAGGGAAATACTTATATTTTTTATGCTGCTTACTTCTTACTTTAATAAATGTGCTTGAAATTACATAACATATGTACAATTTAAATTTTTTAAATTTATTTTTGTTGAAAGAAATACTTTTATTTATTTATTTATTTTATTAAGAAATATCTTTATATGATGCAAAATTAATATGTAATAAAACTGAAAATATCTATATCATTGACCTCTATTCTCTAACTCTGCCTGTCTTGTTGCGGAAATCGAAATGTTTCAGACATGTCCTACTGTGTGGCACGCTGAATCCTATTGGTAGATTGGCTTGGCACGCTAGAGGTAATAGATTGCTGACCTCTGTTACATGCATTACTCAAAATGTGTTCTATGTGTTGCTAATATATAAAAACGAAAAACATATGAACTTAAATTAATGTAATGAATCGAAATAATGGTATAAAGAGCTAAGTATAACAGAAAGAAAAGAAAATATTTTTAAATGTGATTACAATAAATTTAAAAAAAATGTTTAAAAATCTAGGTACACATTTACAGAATTAAATGTAAAGCAATACTTTTTGTTTCGAAAGGAAACATATTTAGCTTCTATTTAATGATATGCAAGATGCGTTAATTTTTGCCCTTGATTTATAGCTTTATTTAGCTTGTTTTTGAACGAGTGTTCCACAATTACTTATTTAATGAAGTCTTATCCACCTTTATTATTATTATTTTAATACAATACTGTTTATACTTATTGTGCTTTAATATTTCTTACGGTTTGTTTGAAATACTAATAGTTTTTTTTCCATATAGCTTACAACGATGCTGAAAGGAAAAAAATGCATTTGTTTCAATTTTTTAATGCAAATATTAATTTTGCAGACAATAATTTTTTACATTAGATTAATTAATTTTTTTTGGAAAAAATTGCAGTATTTCTTTTGATGTTCATAAATAACTACTTTCTACGAAATTGACAATAACAATAATATTTAAGTAGTATGATATAAAAATTGCAACAAATTATACAAACGCATGAATTTTATTCTTATACTATTATATACTCTTAAAGATGCTTTAGAAATATACAATATTAAAACACATAAATTGAAATGAAAAAACAACTTTAAAACTGTGCCAGAAAGTTTAAAAATTATATTAAAACAGTGTAATGGAATTACATTTTTGCTTGCTGTTGGTAATAAGAAAGGGACTGTTATGGCAGATATCCTGAAGCAATTTTAATATAGACTTCTCTGTTCTACCTTCCATGATGTATAATGGCTTAAATACTAAAAAAGAAATCGTATAAATGTGTGTAGGAATTCAAATATAATTAACTAATTAAAATGAAATATACTTCAGGCAAATATGTAATGAATTACAAAGTTTTAAATTGATATAATTTAAATGTTTCAGTTCTTGTATCACATGAATAATTTTTCCCATTCTCTCAGTATTATCAAAATTCGATAGCCAATTGAGCAACTACCTTACACGTTAATGTAATTATTCATTGCAGAGAAGTGCTTTAGGAAAAATATGTGTTGCATCGCATACCTATATAGAAAAGTTGGCTTTAATTATTTAATTTATATAATCATAGCGTATAAATTTTCACTCAAGCTAACTAACTTCTCAGATGGAAAGAAAGGCATGAACATCTTTTTGTACACGTTGTGAATTACTTAAGCTGTAAAATCGAGCAGTTGGAATTAGCTTTGAGGTGTGTGTATTTATTTTTTTTATAATTATTTAAGGTAATGTTTTATGAAATATTGATCTTTGATTTATTTTCTTCTGTATAATTATTATACCAGTGTACTGTTTAATTGTTCCACATTTTTGCAATTTCTTATTGTAAGCAGTTTTAAATAAGCTAATTAACATTTCATAAAATGTTCATAATATTTTAGACTATTCGATGAATACTATGCCATGCTATTCATAGAATGACAACTTCAAACTTATATTTCTCTATGTTGAATTTTTGATTTTATACCATCATTGAAAACCCTAAGGCTTTTTTGATAATTGAAGTGGGAATGTGAATATTTTTATAAATATCTAAAACGTATATTTTGTAAAATTGTACATGGAATAGGCTCTAAGATACGTAGTAATTTTTATAAAAATAATTCCTAAATCAAAATTGTTGTTTTTTCGAGAATTTTTGTATGTTTCACAACGAAAAAATTATTATAAAATTGATGGGTAGCAGCATAAAAAACCATGCAAAGTTTTAAGTTACCTTCAAAAAAACTTTGAAAGAAATTCTACATATTAAAAAGCGTTACAGAATTAAGAAATCTTAAAAAATCTTTGAAAAATTTAAATTTTACAAAGATTTGTGAACAAATTTGAAATTTTTTGAATGGGATTATCACTGAAATATGATCTTCATCAAATACAACTAAAACTAAATTTCAAAAATTAGAAATAAAAAAAAACTGTAAAGTTGGTACCCAGTCGCCTTAAAATCGTAAAATGAATTTTCTGAGCATCTATGTTTTTAAATTTTTTGCTTCACGGTAAAGTCGACAACAGGATTTCTTTTTAAGACATTTAATTGAAATTTTCAGAAAATGGTTTATTTATTTTTATCTCCAGTAAGATTTTAATCTAACCTCTGTGTATATATTTATGTATTGTATTGCACTTTTTGTAAAAAGATAACATTAGATTTTTTTTGTAAAAAATTGAGTTCTTGGATAAAAATGACATTGTTCAAAAATATTCAAAAGTATTACAAATCGTATATCTCTAGGCCCAGATAAAGATATTATTTATGTACTGCATAAATATTATAGGTGTATATTAATTAGAATTTTCAAAACAAGGCTTACCGTAACTGCATTTTTTCACTCAAATTTCACTCAAAATTCCCAATACATCCAACATTATCTTTAATTTTGTAGAAATTATACTTGAATTTTTAGTTTTATGTCCTATTTTAAATAAAAAAAGTGTTTATTTAGTTGAAAATTTATGTATTTCAAAAGAAGTGCTCTCAAAGTAGTCACATACTTTAACTGACATTATTTTTGAAGGGTTTTTATACTTCTGAAACTGGGCGTTCTTTTCAATACCATGCTATATGCGTTTCTCCAAAATAGCGCGTCGAAGGCCACATTATTAAACGAAGTAATAAGATAGCAGTAAAAGTAAGCATATTTTTTCCGATGCGTATCAAAATATTTTGAAAGAATTTCATCTGTGTATTTATTTTTGTTAATAATCATAAAAGTTTATTAATAGCCCTTTATAACACGCGGTGTTATTTATAATCGATACTAGATAAGATTTTTGCTCAATTTGTGGGAAGCTTTTTTTAATTAACTTCTCGAAAACTAGTTGATTTCGGTTTTTACTAGACTGCATAATATTCTAAGGAGACATCTGTTGCAAACTGAGACAAAAACTGTATTAAAAAAATTATGAATAGTAACTTTTTTTTCCTTATAAAATGAGCCATCATTTATATGATAGGATTAAAACAAAATTCACACACATTTCATAGTTTGACGGTGTTGCCTAATTTTGAAAGTATTGACTTACGCCATATGTAAGCATTATTTTTCTTCAAAAAAATTTCCACTAAAATATGCAAATCCTGCCAGTAGGGAAAAAAAGCGATGGCTTCATTAGCGATTCAATCTCTTCGTAAATCGCCATTACTTCCAAAATAATATACGCTTAAAAAAGCTCTTCTCTCTTTTCTCTTCTAATGGAAGTTCCAAAGAAGCGCAGACTCTTTTCCCCAAATATTCAAATAGTTTAATCATCTTTCTGAACAGCAGATTATTGAAAGCTTATTTGTATGGATCGCAAAGTCAACATTTGCCGATAGAGTTTGCAAATGAGGAAAAATTCTAGTGTTCCATATAAGTAAAATGAGAAAAAATCAACTTTTTAAACGCTGTTATGAGTAAAGAAAAGAAAACTTTTGCGAGTCTTTCAAGGAAGTTTTAATAATTACTCATATTTCCGAGTTTGAAGGATGGCGTAATGTATTCCTTGAGGAGCTGGTCTTTTTTGTTTACTCTGTTTTTTCGCTTCCTTTTCAAGAATCTGCATTGATGGAAAGTTAAATTATAAGCGCCTGTAATGAACTTTACCCAAGAAAATGTTCTCAAGAAAAGCAAAGAATCTTTCCTCTTGTAAATACCTATGCATAAAAATATCATTTACTGTATTGCATTATCAAGAAGATAAATAAATTTATTAAATAAAAAGGTGATTTAAGTATTGATTCCTGCTATAAAATTCCATTAAATACTGCTATTTATAATTCTATATGTTGTTAAATCTGGATAATTTTTTTTCAATCAAAGATCTTCAAATTGAAAATAAATATAGTAAAAAGGTATTTTTGCATGTGTTTTATTTGATACTAGCCGTTACCTACCGACTTCACTGGATAATTCATAATGTTTTATAAATATATGTACTGTTTATATACATATAAAATATTGATATCTAAGTCCTAGCATTAAGAATTAAATTGTATTGAAAAATATACTTATACCTGTAACTCTTGCCCCTTAATAAAAAAGAGGACAGAACTTCTAATTTGTATTTCCTAATAATCTCTAAAATTGAAGTGTAGAATGATGTTTTCACTTTCGTAACCTATAACCAAGTGGATATCCTCAAAATCAATTTTCGGTGGATCTCTACTCCGTAAAATAAGCATGCAAGCCAAATTTAAAGTCTAAATCTAATAGAGCAAAAACGAAATTTTTACTATCTATACCCCACCCCCGTAGTCCCGCTGATAATAGTTCTTTAAAAATAAACTTTCTTAGCGGATTTAAATTCAACAAAAGGAAAAATTCAAACCCAATTCCATTATTATTGACCTTGTAGTTCAAAAAAAGGAACTTCTGTCAATACACCCCAGTAACTCCCTGCTCCTCCCAGAAATTGATTTCCGTAAAATACAATCTTAGGGGATCCCTATTCAACAAAAGAAACATGCTTAACAAATTTCAAGTAAATGAGTCTAACATTTCAAAAACAGAAATTTTTTTCTCTAGCCCCCCTTGACCCCTCGCAACCCTCCTTCGGGATCAATATTCGTTTTACTCTTTGTTAGAGAAACGCTATTCCATGAAAGGAACATGACTACCAATTATCAAGCAAGTAAATATAATAGCTTAAGAACGGAAATATTTATCTATTACGCCCCTTAATCTTCCGAAATGAAACTTGTGGGTTGATTTTCGCGAAACCCGTTTTGTAGCGGTTCTCTAATCAACGAAAGGAATCTGCTTTTCAAATTTCTAGAGGATACATCTAATAGTTTTAAAATGGGAATAAATATTTATAACGTCCTTTGAACCCCCGCAACGCCACTACGGAATCTGTTTTCAAAAACCCATTTTGTAGGGTAACTGTACTCCATGAAAGGATCTGCTTAACAAATTTAAAGACTCCGTGCCCATAAATTAAAAATGGAAAAAAATATCTCTAACGTTCTTTGAGCCCCCGCAATACCCTTGGGGGTCAATTTTCTCAAAACCCATTTTGTAGTGGATATTTACTCCATGAAGGAAACACGCCAACCAATTTTTAAGCAGGTAGGCATAGTAGTTTAAAAACGGGAATATTTCCCCCTAATGCCCCGCAACGCCACTTGGGGGTTTATTTTCACAAAACTCATTTTGTAGCTGATCTCTACTCTATGAAAGGAATCTATCTATCAAATTTACAGACTGTGAGTCCCATAGTATAAAAATGGAAATAATTATCCATAACACACCCTAAGCCCCCGTAACGCCACTTGAGGGTCGATTTTCACCAAACTCATTTCCTAGCGGATCTCTACTCTATGAACGGAACATGCATACCAAATTTCAAGATTGAACGTCGATTTGTTTAAAAATGGAAAAAAAATTATTTATAACGCCTCTTAACTCCTCATAGCGCCCCTTGCGCTTCGAATTTCGCAAAAAAAAAATCTTTCTTAGCGGATATCTACTCCATGAAAGGAGCATGCATACCGAATTTCAAGTATGTAGGTTGAATAGTTCCGGAGATATCGTGATGAGTATATCACTATGAGTGAGTAAGTAGCTTTTTTCCTTTAAATATATAGATATAAGTACTGTGTTTTTCAACAGACAATTTCCTTATTATCAAGTCTATAGGAGATACTGCGTAGGAGCTCCCTAATATTACTAATAATTACTCAAAAATTCAAAATAATACTTTTAAATGCGCTGCATAGAACTCGAAAAACAGCTTCTAAAATTTTTATTTAAATAAAATTTTGAATTATAGTATAAAATATGTGTCAGGTCCACATACTGAAATAGGAGAGGTTGTGACAAATGGCAGTATAATATGCAGTTTTCTTCTTCAACTTTTAGAATTGAAAAAAGAGTGTCAAATAATCACATTTTCTCAGAAATATAAAAGTGCTTTTATTTTACACTTTTACACTTAAATTTTTCTGTAAGAATTTGTTTTTTAAAATTTCTTAAGCTTTTTTACAATAATTTGACATTTTTTCAAACCTTTAATTCATTTCCTCATAAATATATTTTAAAATGTTTCTTATTGTACTCTTTTTTTTCTTTTATTTTGTTGATATTCTTATATTAGGCTACTGGGTCACAAAAGAGGAAGATTGGAATTATTTTGACATCACATATTTGAAGCAATACCAAGCACAAAAACGTCTTTGTATTGCGTGTTCTATTCTTGTTTTTAGATTATTTAACAGTTTTACCTCATGCGGGTCAAAAGTTCTCGGAAAGTTAGTTCTTTTTGAAAGCTGATTCGGTGCAAATTTAAACAGATAATTCCTCAAATGAGACTAATCAACAGGGTGGATCCGGTGTTCTCATCATTTTACCAAATGAGGGAACTATACTCCTAAGGCATGGATCAGCCAACATCGCTTCCAACTTTACATGTGAATTAAGAGCTTGACCTTGAGAATTTATGTCGACTTAAATGATAATGATGAAGCCTGAGTAGGTGTCATTTACTGTTATTCTAAGGCTGATGCAAAGTCAATATTGCAAGGACATTCAAAACTCTCAAGAGATATGCATCAAAAACTAGAAACAATAAACCAGAGTGATACACTCACTTCCAAAAGTTAAGCACGGAGAGGAAAATGCTAATTTCTCGAAGCCAATCAGAATTGAAGAGGATCCAATTCGCTGCAGAGGTAGATGGGAGTATGCAAATATGTTAGGAAACAGAACATCATGCTTTTATGTCAAGAAATATGCAAAAAGAGGCAGTCTTATAAGTAGCCAGCTTTATGAAGGGTTACAGAAATGGATTGTAAATGCTGATAGAAGGTGTTTAAAACTTCCGTACAATTTGCTTTCAAGACATACATGTTTCTATGACTTCCAGAAAACGAATGGATGATTCTGAGCGCTGGCGTGCTGTGGGGCGTATTGAAGCAGGACAGATCACATATTTTTCTCTTTTCCTCGGCGTTCATCATTCTGCAATTTCACGTTTATGGAAACAATTCCAAATCACACAGACAGTTGTCCGAAGGCCCGTAGGCCGTCGCCCAAGAGTTACAACCCCGTGGAAGATTGATAGATTGTTATTGTAGCCAAGCGGAATCTCAGAGCGACCTCCACACGTGTGACATCTATGGTTACAGCGTCCATTGGTAAGGCTTTATCTGCAGCTACTGTACGCCGAAGATTACATATGAATGGACTGTATGCCCGGGTACCTCGAGTTTGTGTTCCTCTATCCGTCCAATCAAGAGCGGCACTATTAAAGTGTGCCGGAAATATGGCAATTGGAATGTGTCTGACTGAGGCAATGTCATGTTTACTGATGAGTCAATATTTTCTCTGGAGCCAGATGACAAGTGTATAAGAATATGGCGTAAACAAGGAACACGCAATAAGCCCCAAAACATAACCGAACATCACGCATTTGGAGGCGGAAGCATTATGTTGTGGGCAGGGATTTCATTAGGATACCGCACCGACCTGCACATCTTTAAACGGGCTCTGTGACGGCTGTCCGGTATCGAGATGAATCCTAGAACCATTGTGAGATTGTACGCTGCAGAAGTTGGCTCTACTTTTGTTTTAATACAGGATAACGCACGTCCCCATAGAGCTGACATCGTCGATGACTACCTGGAGAGTGAAGGGATTGCGCGTATGGCGTAGCCAGGATATTCGCCCGACCTTAATCCATTGAAAATCTTTGGGATGCTCTCGGCCGTGCTATATCTCACGTTTCCCACATCCAGCACTCTTATTGAGCTGGAAACTGCTCTACAAAAGAATGGCGATTGCTTAGTTCCGCGGTGGTTGACCACCTAATTGAAAGCATGGCAGAAGGTGTAAACTTTGCATACAGATGAGGGGAATCACATACCCTATTAATGTCATTTTTTTCATTTTAAGCTGCTTATTTTCACTTTATACTTAATTCTGTTTAAGTCTCCAGTATGAAATTATCTGATAACTTACAAAAATTTAATATTGTTTTCATTTCTGTATATAATTATTGATATTGTTTTATGTATAAATATATATGCTATTTTACTGCCAAATTTTGTGTAATCAAAGCAGTATTTGTTGTTGTTCTTTGCTTCTGCTTAACTTTTGGAAGTGAGTGTATATGCATATGTTGAAATCAATGGAAATGAGGCTATGGATGAACTGGCTAAAAAGGCCTGAATTTTCAAAAACTAAATCCAAGTCACTCTTGAGGGCCTAATGCCATTGTCAGATATAGACTCAGAGAAAAATCTATAAGAAAGACCATCAGATATGTGAGATTGATGCTAATAGAGAAATTACAAAGACCATTACTAGTGTTATAACCCGCCATTTTAGAGGAATGTAAATTAATGAAGACGGTACTAAATCATGTAGAAACTGCCCCTAACTGGAGCTTTTCTGTCCGTAAACACTTACATCTCTGCAAAACTTGGAGGAATTTTTTTCCCCAGATAGATCTGCACAGTGAAAAGATTGTGGAACTGGCTCAACGCATGGATCTATTTGACTTCTCAAAAAACACTATCCCACCAAACAACCAACCTCATTTTATATATCCTTTTGTTGCTTTAATGAATTTTCAGAGTACTTTCTTATAATCTTCCATTCATTTGTATCTGTATATATATATATATGTGTGTGTGTGTGTGTGTGTTTGTATTGAAAACTGAATCAAAATTACTTTTAATCTTGCATTTTATTAACATTAACCCTTTCACTGCCAATAAAAAGCTTAGAAATTCACCCCCAGTGCCATCTTTTTTCGCACAGGTGCTCGTTTTGTTGGTGGTTTATTGGGGGAAAAGAAGAATTGTGTTTTTCAACATAAAAAGTGTTTGCTTTCACTTTAGAAAAAAAATATAAAATACTAAGATGAAAATTGAAAATTTAATGTCTAAAATTACACTATAATAAACAAATTATTACTTATTTGTTGTGCGATATAACCTTAAACATGGTGAACACATAAACCAGCATCCCCATTCAGTTCATTGATAGCGTACAAAGATACCCAATTGTCGGACTTGTTCGTACAAATAATTAAAAAGTTCCTATTACACACCGTAAGCGTAAATGTGAGCAAATAAATTATAGAAGAGAGCACACTCAAACGACAAAACAAGAAACTGCTTAACTATGTGAATCTCATCCTTCCTGGAATATGCCCTTTCAAATCTTTTCCCCGACGTTTCACCGAAATAAGTAAATCCTTTAGAATCAGACAATGTCATTTTATTCTATTCCAAAGCCGCAAACTAGTTTAAAACAGATTAGAACAATGCAAAAGGTCCTTCTTTGAAAGAACGAGTATACACGTCTGGGGCACTAAAGGCACCAGCTCATCAGGACGTGTAAACACGCCTATGCTAAGATAAAGTGTATTAAAAGCCATTTTGATATCATTATTAACTGAAGAAATGTAATTTGCATTCTTTAATAGAGACATTTGGCGAGAAATGAAGGATATATCCGGATATCACGATATATCCGGATAAATCACGATATATACGGAAACATTACACCTAGAGATATGAAATTTGGTAAATTTGTATCTTTTGTCCAGTAGGACAAAAGGGTTGGCTAACAATGGGGTTTTAAAAATCGGCAACTAAGTGGGGCTGCAGGGTGTTAAATACAAAATTCCCGTTTTAAATCATAAGTTCATAGAGTTTATTTTGGCAAATATGTTTGTTAATGTGAGTAAAGATCCGCTAAAGACAATATTTTTGAAAATCGACTTCCAAGGGGTTGCAAGAACATTGTAGATAAAAACTTCCGTATTCAAACTATTAAACATATATATTTGAAATGCGTGCAAAAATTGATGTCCAGAGAGGTTTTGACAGGGTATGATATAAAAACATTTCGTTTTTAAACTATCAGACACAAAAACTTGAAATTTGGTAAGCATGTTATTTCTAGAAATCCACTAAGAATTTTTTTTTTAAATCTAATTCCAAGGGGGCTTCAAGGGTGTTGTAAATTATTAAAAAAAAACATTTTTGTACAATTAGACGCATGCATTTGAAATCTGGATAACATGTTTCTTCTCCTGAGTTGATACACCCTAAACACGTATTTTCTTTAAATCGTCTCCCCAGGGAGTAGTTTGGTTTACGGGCATTATAGATATTAAAAATCCCGTTTTTGAGTTATTAGACCTACATACTTAAAAGTTTGTCAAGAATGTTTGTTTTGTTGATTTCAGATCAGCTAAAACAGATTTTTTTGTGGAAATCTATTCCAAAAATGGGGAAGTTAGGAAACGTATAATTTTAATATACTTCTGTTTTAGAGGCATAAATTCAGGTTCAGTCCTTATTCAATCAATAGAGGACATTTATCGGAATATCTTTCAATGCAATAAAAGTTTAATGATTGAACTACTTATATAAGAATAACAGAAAAATATACTCTGCCACTCAATGTAATGAAAAACTAAGAGACAATTGTATTTTCCAAAAGTTTAATCTGAAAATTTAGAAAAACTTTGTGTATCATAAATATTTAAAATGAATGTGAATGAAAATAACTTTCAATCAATATTTTTTAACACTCAATATTTTTTTACACTCAAATATATTTAGAGATCACCACATTGCAAATAAATACAATAGAAATAAATCTTTTCTGGTGTAATTTTTAATCATGCGAATGATGGATGAAAAAAATACTAATTTAAAAAGGAAAACATATACTTTAATTATGTATTGAAAAAATATTAATAGATATATAACTAATATATACATATTTTTCCAAATTTTAACTATTTATCATATTTTTTTAGTTGTTGGGACTGTCGCATCCAATCACTTCGATCAATCATTTAGTCTCCTTTTTCACTAAATTGACATAATCTCAGAAACACAGAGAGACATTTTTCTTTGTACCAAAAGGGTTAAAGTTGTATGCATCATAGAAAAAATATGTCAAAATAAATGGAGGTATACACATTTAAATTCTTAACTCTTTGGAATTATAATATATTTTTATGCTAAGATCACTATTATTATACTTGACTTTTATATTAATATTACAATAAATAAATAAATAAAATTCAGTAAGTGAACCAGCATGGTATTTTATATTCTGATTCAGACATGCATCCAAATCAGAGGATTCATTTCTCGATTAACCCCTTAAGCGGTTTGAACGTACAACGTATGGGCTACTGAAAGTTAGCCCGTACGCTGAACAGCACTGATATTTTTTTTTCTTTCTCTAAGTTTGCTCGCATTTTTAATTCTTATGGCGAAATTATTTAATGCTAGTGTTTTGAAAAGGAGACACAGTTTGACTGTATGGTATTAAAATGCTTTCCATCCAGCATTTTTTTTTTTTTTTTTTGGTGAAGGGTGGAATTTTTCTTTGATGAAAGCAGGAATTTTGATCCTTAAAATTTGTGTCCTACAGTATGCAATACTTTATAATTCAGACCAGCTACTATTGAAATTATTGTTAAAATAAATAACAAAAAATAATTTTTTGTGGATTATTCTTCAGAGGAGCACACGCAAACTTCTACACACTCACAAAGCCCTCAACCGTTTGGAAAAGTACAAACATAAACATAAGAGATTTAAGATATTTGAAAAATTCTTAATAACTTGCAGAGTGTACTTACAAAATCAAACATTAGAGATTTTTTTGTGCTGCACAGTTGTAAAAAAAAAAAAAATTAAGTATAAACTTTAAAATTTAACAATTAAGTAAAATTCTTCCTTTTTCTTATTCCATTAAGGGCAGAGTTTAATTATACAGAATAGAAAAAAATGTGCCTTTTTTTTTAAAGCACGTAAGGTAAAAAACGAAAATATCTGTTAAGAGGTTAAACACAGCATGTGTTTATATCATCTACTTCATAATACGTTCCTTTTACAAACTAATTTAATTTTAAATTTGCTGATATTTTGAAATATTGACAATTTGTTCACAATTTTCATTTTAAGAAAAAAGTTATGTTTTATATTAAACGTATTAAAAGAGAAAATTATTCGAAAAACTTTTATTTTTGAATTAACGTGAATTCCAATAAACATTTTATACGAAAACATTTTTATATGAAATGTTAAAAATGAAAAAGGTTTAGTAAGTTTACACCTCAATGTTAAAATTATATCTCTATTCTTTCAAGCTAAATTTTTTATGCGGGTTTTTCATTACACTGTGTATGGTATTTTGAGTGATTAAACCGAATGAGAAAAGATAACCGAAATGCGATTTAAAATCGAAAGAAAATGAATATAAATTACATCGATCTTGAATGAAAAAAATTCTTTATTTCTTTTTTTAAAGTTCAAAAATGTTTACATTTTCCAATTTCTCTTTAAAAAAAGTTAATTCTGCACATTTGTAAAATTAAATAATATTTAAACATTAAATAGAGTATTAAAAACGTTTTAAAATATAAATTTATTTTTAATAAATAATGATCCAGAAATTTAATTTGCATGGTTTAAAAGCCCTTGAACGTACTACAATATTTTAATAAATCTTTATAGTAATGCTGGCAAATAATCTGATAATTCAATCTGAAATAAACATGCGTAATGATCTATAAGATAATATATAATTTATACATCAATAGCAGAATTAAATTTATTTTTTTTTAAAATTAAAATGACATGTTGAAGTGATACAGAGAAAGGGAATATTCAAATTGGAAATTAAATTTCATTTCATTTGGACTGTAAAACTGGTGATAATGATTGATTTATGATTTATGAACTCAAATAAATCTGAAAAATATAGCAATTATATATTTAGAAATGTATTGGTATTTAACCATTATACAAGGTTATTCACTACCAGACCGAAACTTGCAAGGTGTTACAGAGATGATTCGAGGAATCACATAGGAATGTATGGTTGCCAATACCGCAGTTGCAAGCTATGGTGCAAAAAACGAAGAGAAAAGAAACAGCAACAGCAAACACATTAATGGGGAAGAAAGAAATTTATTGAAAGTGTGTACTACAACAGTTGTTCGAAATTATGACCAGGCCTGACAGGGGCGTTGCATAGAATTCCTTATGCTCAATAGGATTCCTCCCAGTAGTCTTGAGGTAGATGGAACTGAAAGGAAGATTTCGTGTACACCGATTCTACTCGAAATATCATTTGCGATTCGTTTCCCGAGCTTGTAAGATGAATCCGTTTTCGAATGAAGTCGACATGTTGATCGTACATGGAGCAACGGATTGTAACGTCACTCCGCCCGGCCTGCCAGATTACTGGACTTATCTTACAGGGATTTCCACATCTTCAGGGGTCGGATAAAGAGTTAGGTGTACGAGACGCTGATTCCTTTGGTTGAGGACCTCATCGCTCGAATATATGTAGCTGCTTTGAGATACGTGGCATACCAGGAATTTTCCAGAACGTAAGGAATTCCCTGAAGCATCACTGTCAGGTCTGCTAGACGACTTCTGATCGTTGTTTCGAGCACCTGACGTAATACAACCTTTCAGTGGCGCACACAATTGGGCTGTTCTAGGGGTCTGGACACCCCCAAAGCCCTTGATATTTTTCGATTGATGATACTCCTATATATATATATAAACGTAAAATTGAATTAAATACTTGTAATTAGCAATTTATTTTATTTATTAATGCTAATTATTAATAAAATAATTTGTTTTTTACTGTCTTTTGTAAACAAAATCGACAAAACCAGAAGAGTCAGTTGGTGTTGTCTTGAGGTAAGATACGAGTTGGGGAACTTTCGACCCTGGACTCCCCCCTTGAAACATTTTTGTGTTGCGCTACTGCAACCTTTCAATAAAATGCTTTCTGTCCCATCAATGTGTTGCTGTTTATGTTCTTTTTCCCTGCTTCTTTGTGCCACAGCTCTCAACTACGGCATTTGAGCAACCCTGCATTCCTATGTGATTCCGAGTCGTCTCTGTAACCCCTACACACCTAGGAAGTTTGTCTCGGTTTGGTGAGAATTACCCTGCATATGATTAGCCATATGAGTATATGAATATTATTATATTACAGGACAATTGTTTTAGTTTAAGGGCCAGATTCTGGGAGGGGAGAATACTGGAGGGCCGGACCTTTTTACATTGATTGTATTTATTACCTAACTTTGCATCACATGAAAGATAATAATTGCCCTATAAAAAATAAATATAAATCAAATTAAACATTTGCAGTTTCATTCAATTTATTTATTGTGCTAATTTTGTATCACCTATACAGTAGAACGTCGTTTACCCGAACGTTTATTATCTGGAGCATTAAATACCCGGGCCAAAGTCTGGAAACGTTTTCGAACAGTGCTCAGCAGTTGTTCCGCGTGAGGCCAAAAGTGACGGGAAAATTTAAGATGAGTGATATTTGGGAAATTTCAGTTGTGTGATTTGGTAAACATCTGCGCGGAATATAAGGTCAACTCGTTTTTAAGTGAGGGGGGTGTATACATGCTCTTTTGTTGAGTTTTGTTGATGTAAAAACCAGGATGGCATGCGATACAGAAGACTGGATTTCTAATGCTGAATGATGACGAGATTATGACTTCCGTACAAGAAGAATCCGACCCTGTCGACGATGAAACGGATGAAGACGAGGATAACATTAACGAAAGTAGCAAGTGTCCATCAAATGCTGACGTGTTTCCTGCGTTAGAGACAGCCATGGAGTGGTACGAACAACAATCAGAGTGCTGCTCAAGAGAATCAGAGACCTTGCAGCAAAAAAACGAAGGTGTATAATGGCGAAAAATAAGTGATTATGAGTGACTATTTTGATTTTTCTTCAAGCACGTTTCCCGTATGTGATGATCTTCAATATTTGTATAATGTCCAGTTTCATATACTGCATGGATCGCATTCGGTTTTCGGTTATCCGAACAATCGCGTATCCGAACGGTGTCCCGTCCCTGCTGATTCGGATAAACGACGTTCTACTGTATGTTGTAAACACATTTAATTTTAGAACCAGTTTAATGAAACAAATGCACCCTATTATATTATTCTACAATTGTTTTTTTTTTAAATAAAGAGTGAAATTGAGCTTGTGTGCTAAAATTCTCATACCAGCCTGCAAATTAATGTCAGCCAAAATGCATCTGTATTTAATCTTGTTATTCTTTATGCAAGAAAAACTTTGCTCTTGACCGAAGTATAGAAATTTTTTTTTTTGTCTTGTGCGGACTACTGTATTTTTCCACCCTTATTCTATTATGATTTAATATTGCGAAACAACCATTCATATGTAATTAAAGTTAGAGCCTATGTTTTTACGGTTGTTCAATTTAGACAGTGAATAAATGTACGAGTAATCGCTAGTGAGATGAGCAACTTTTTATCTTATATATTCAGTTAGAGAAATATTGAGGCGTTTTTAATTGGTAAATTACATACATTCAAAGGAATGAAATTTGTTAATTAAAAAAAAATATTTATGTTTTAAGTTATTTATTTTTTTAAAATTCTATTCTCATTTATAATCAATGAACAGAAACAAGACAAAAAAAAAACCCCTCATTTTCTCTCCTTTAATAAAAACAAATTATTTTTTTTAAAATTTTATTCGTAGTTCAATGAGAAAAAAATCTATAATAAAATAATAAATTAATACAGATATATATTTTTAAAGCAATTCGGGGCTTTTTCATCAATGAGAAACGAGTAGAATTTAATTTGTGAATTCATGAGTGAATGGACAAATACGAAAGATTGATCAAAATAAAACTAGAAAAAGAAAGAGAGAGGGGAGCGATGAGACATCTTACAATGAGATGCAATTACTTCAGCAAACCAATAAAAATTGTTACCCAAACATTGACGCTATGAGAGAGATTATAAAACAGAACATTTCGTAACTGATTCTTGTATTTTTGTGTGTGTATTCCTAAATGTTTATTAGCAATTTAAAATAAAATCTCTCGAAAAAGTATGTAAATTGCTCCTAGGAATAAATTGTGGAATATAAAAGTGAAGGGAAAAACATTAAGATAATAAATAAACCTAAATTTTCTTGGCTCGTAGTATTTCATTTGGGGAAAAATTCATTCAACCGTAAGTTAAAGATTTTCTTTCATTTAGCGATTCAAATTGAATATATTTTGGGTTTAAATCTTGGGGGAAATCTAAGCTCCAGTAATTTATAATCAATACTTAAAAGAGGAGAAAAGAGAAGAGAATTGACGAAGCGAATGAGTTAATTCCACGTAGTGATCAGCTCATTGAAATGAATACTCGTTATTGAAGAAAGCTCCCGTTTCGCAAAAAGAAAAATTATACCGCCGAACAGTGCCCGTGCTGCCATCTCTTTATTAATTCATAAACTAAAATACTTACGTTTCATGAAATTTAATGACTAATTAATAACCTTTAACAATAAAAATATATATTGCAATCAGTTATGCTTTACATTTTATATTAACTTCCAAAATATGTCTCTAAATTGAGTTAAAAATTAATCAGTATTGTTCTCATTTATAAATACTATAATTTCACCCTACTGATTATTTTTTAACATATTTTTTTCCAGAGACAGTAAAATGTTTAAGATAAATTCTTTAATTGTATAGGAAAGCGAATAAATAGTTATGTTGAGCTAAATTTTGAAATCGATGTTGAAATTACTAAGTTATTTTTCTTATTTCTAAAAGTGAAATGTCAAATAAAACACAGCCAAAACTATTTCTTTAAAAAACCAACAGCTATTATTGTTTTTTTTTTGTTTACTATGAGATTTATTTGATTAAAATGAAACTATTTTATCTGTTGACATTACTTATTTAGATTACATAAAACGCGATATCATGACAGAAAAAAATGCTGATTATTTGAGTATTCGATATAACTTTATTATAAATTTCATTATTTGAATTGCAACCAGTTTATTTCTACGAACGTTTTTTTTTTTTTATGATTAAATAAATACTAAAATTCTGAACTCTTTCACGTTGGTGTGAAGGAAATATTTGTTATTTTATAAAGAAAAAAAAATATTCACTTAGAGAATACTCAAAGGAAGTATTTCTAAAAGGATTCATTAAAAGGAAAGAAGAGACAAAAAAGGAATAATATCACTGAAAAATACACGAAGAAATTCAATTAAAATACGAATATGTGTTCGTGTAAAAAAACAGCTAACATGAATTATTGCATGCTTTCTAAAATTATAATATGCGTTTTTGCACAGCTATTATAAATAAATCGCGGAATATGGAAATGTGCGCGGTGAGAATTAATAGGTAATGTAACCTATCTTGTTAATACTAATTAAACTGACTGTGCCAAGCAGCAGAAGCGCCCTCTAGTGACAACATATCTTCAGTAGAGGCCAGGTGAATAGAGAATGTAGTCACTAGATGGCAATCCTCCTGCTCATAGCAGCTACAGTTATTAACAACAAGAGCGTTTTCATAAATAAATATATTCAAATGTACTAAACTGAGAAACTGATTCAAGGAAATGTAAGTTAGAGCTCTAAAATAAGTTATTTTGTTGCAAATTGATATACAATATATTAATTCAATTTCCTTAAATTTGTTTTATTTAAAACTTAATGCGATACCATGTGACATGATTCGAGCAGTTGACAACGCAATTCACGACATTTAGACACGGTTAAATGATAAGGATGCTGCCCGAGCTAGCTCCTGATTTTCCGAAATTACAGATCGTGTGAGTTCAGCAATTGAAGTATTATTCCTATGATTTAGAATGGGAATTTCTTTAAGCGTTTCTAAAAACTAACGGACATTATTTTCACTTCGTACGTAGCTATTCTGGATTGTGCAAATATAACTTTTATTTTTTTTCCTCCGATACTGTATTTGATTACATAATAAACACAAACAGTGATACTAGGGCTTAAAAGAAGAGGGAGGTTTTAAATTTCTCTTCTAATTGAACAACAACCTAAGCCGTTTAAAAAAAAAAGTAAAACAATAAATAATACAAGTGTTTAGCGAGTATATTTTCTTTGAAATCTTTTTTTTATTTTTTATGAACAACCAATGGAATGCATTTGAATAGATTAATATGTTTTGAAATGTTTTCAGAATATGTTTCTTAAATGTTCTTGAATTTCAGAAACCAAATAAGAAACAAATACTATGAATGATTACTTATATAATTATCTTA
Source organism: Trichonephila clavata (assembly GCA_019973975.1). Lineage (NCBI taxonomy): Eukaryota > Metazoa > Arthropoda > Arachnida > Araneae > Nephilidae > Trichonephila > Trichonephila clavata. The sequence continues at coordinate 49,892 of BMAO01024850.1, forward strand.
AGAAAAATGTAAAAGGAAAAAAGAACATTCAATAATATTTATTAATTTAATCATAACATATTTAATAACTCATTCATAACACATTTAATAACTAACACAAAATGTTCGTTAAGTATCCGACTACGTTCGGAACCGTGATTTTGAAAAAGAATACAAACGAATATTTTATTAATAATTAGTGTCACTTAGATTAGAATATAAGTATAAAATTGTTTCCAGAATATTATTACAATAAAAAAATTTATTTAAATAAGATATTTGGGCAAAAAATGAATATAGAGTGAAGTATTTTCACAAAACAATCTTCTTCTTTGAGAAAGGCTTCTATAATAATAATATTTTGTCTATATATAGCCAAGACTTTTCCAAAGAGCCTGAAAGAGAACTTTTGAAAGATTCGCATTATTTTCAGAGTTACTACCAATTAAAATAATAATAATTCGTGTTTTTTAGCTAAAATGTTTTCACTCTGATGCATTAAAATATGGATAAATCCATTTCTAATATATATTTCAAAATACCTAGTTCAAGCTCTTGACAGAGTTTTGAGTTACATATAGGCAAAATATTATTATTATAGAAGCATTTTTGATTAAATGAGAATGTTTTGAAAATGCTTCACTTTTTGCCAAAATATTGTATCGGAATAACTTTTTATTGTAATAATATTTATAAAACAATTTTATACGTGTATTCTAATCTAAGTGACACTATATATTAAAAGGATATTCTTTTTTACGCTTCTGCAAAACCACGGATTCGAACGTAGTCGGATACATTAACACTATTTAATTTGGAAGTATATCACATTTTGCATGTTTCAATTTCATCTCAAAGATACAAGTAATATAAAATAAACTTCATAGAAAAGCACGAGTAAAAAGTAACCAATTTTGTAGTTGTCCTTTTTTTTAAATACAAACCGGAATGTTTATTCTTAGACTACACATTCAATGCAAATATGCTTACTATCTTAATTCACCATTTTCCCCTCTGCAATTGCCTAAGAATGAATCACAGCCAAATACAACCTCAACAAACGATAAGAGACGAATCATGTCAATTTAATTCTGACGCCTTTAGTGCTGGCATTGGCAATCCTTTCGGTCGCACGAACAAAATCTACGGAAGTGAATTCCTTCCTCCAATGGCACACCGAAACGGAAATCGTGACAAAGGAATCGAAAAGCTCAATCAGGTTCGCAGGAAGTGATTAACATATCCGAAAGCGGTTGCAAATCTACGGAAGTTCGGAGGCGGAAGTCCCCGGATTAGCACCGAATTCAAAACACCAGGAAGGGGGGATAAATGCTCCAAAATCTGAACTCTGGATGATTTAAATTGACAGAGAGCAATTAGGTTTAACACACGCATATATATATACAAGCCCATCCCGTAATATGCAGAGGAGAAGCTTAAGTCGGAGATTTAAATGGCTATCACAGGAAATTTTGTTGAAATTAATTTGGGAAATAAATTGGAAAAGGTATTAGGAACATTATATAGTTAAATCCTTATGTATGTATTAGAGATTATACGATATATGTTAGGAAACAGTGTTTTATTTCATAAATTTTATTATTTGCATAAAAGTTTAGAAATTTGAATTAATATTTTCCAATATTATAATAAGCTATATTGTATATATATTTCAGATTGTTAAATTTGAATCTAAGTCCTAATCACATAGTAGGTTGAAGATTGTAAATACGCAGCTGAATATATATAATGGGATTCATAATAATTTGTGGTGAATACACTTGCAAAAGTCACAATGCGATAATTTTTCGTGTTTACTATTTTACGTAGGAAAAAAATACGTTATTTAATTTGCTACATTCTCCAAGAAACTGTTTTACTGATCTGCATGCATACAAGTAATATTAAAACATATTATTCTTTTATTTGATAAATTTGGAAAATTGATATATCATATTTTGGCATTATTATATTTTGATTGATATATAATTTTGTATGACGGAAAGTTTGAAGTTGGAAAAAACTTCAAATGAAAAACCTAAACAGACACATTAGGCAATGCGACCACGCCGACCTTTTGATATACAAAAGTTCAAAATTCTTCTTGATAAAAAAAAATCTATTTTAAAAAGAAAAATAACTATAAAAATTGAAGGTGTTATATATAAAACAGGATATTTCTGAGGAGTTACAATAATGTAATTTTTTTTTTTTTTTTTTTTTTTTTTTGTGGAAATGTGTACAAGTAAAATTTTTTAATTAAGGTATTTTACGATAATCTTATAATTTCAGTTCTTATTCCTCATATATTTTTCATTCAAACATAATATTTCAATATTATGTGAAGGAAAAAACTAAAATTTCCCTCATGACAGAATTTGTTTTAAAATTTTTATTTACCAATAACTTCCATTTTCTTAATGTGCCTTATATATAATGCATGTAACAAAATTAGTGAACCATTTTTCTGTAAACTGAATACTTTTTTTTAAAAAAAATTAATGCTGGAGAAATTAGCTTTTTCATTGAATTTTAGCATGCATATCAACATTTTATTTTTTTTCTCCAAAACTAATTAAGTTATTGTAAAATTGATGCCTCTTTAAAGCTGTCAAAAATATCCTAAAGAATATCACAGAAAAACTTCAGGTCAAAAAGTTAATAGATATTAAAGGAGTAAAATTTTAAACTTTTCTAAATTTTCGTTAAAAAATTTACATTTTTAAAATTTTTGAATAATATGTGCAGAGAGAATTTCATCCGGTATCGTTTTCTTGAATATGAACATCTTTCGAAATGTTAAAATATAGTTTTTAAATACATAAACAAAAAAAAATTGTTCAAGTCTTCTTAATTGTTTAGCTTGATGACCATTACAGTACCTACCATCGTGTGTTACTAGTTACTGATCTTATATATATATATATATATATTAAGCTGAAAAGTTTTAATGTATTTAGAGATCTAAAATATACTTTTAAAATAACAAATAAAATATGTTTTAAAATAACACACACAAACCAAACATGCTTTTAAATAACAAATCAAGTATACTTTTAAATATAAGTTCAATTACTATCATCATTTTGTTTTTGGATACTATTGACTTCAAATATTAGCTATCATTAGAACTAATTAGTTTTCCCATTCAATATTTGTTCTTTATTATTCCGAACGGCATACAATGAAAATTTAGTAGTTCTTGGAGCATTTTAAAAAAACAAACATTTATGACATTATGGATTGCGATTAATTCTTTGACTGTAATGATCTTGGAATGGTTTTGAAAAATTAGTAAAATAAAATAAATAGCTAAATAAAGCATTTTCGTTTTGTACTTTTTATTTTAGTGATTTTATTTTTTTTATGATAAACTTTCTACAATATTTCATATTCTTGATAACGGAATTTGGTATGCATGCGCTGAAAGAATTAATATTTGAGCGGTAAATCTTAGAGATGGTTATGTAAACTGTGCGGGGGGCTTCAATTCTTGAGATAAAATCAATTCGAAATTCAAATGGCTTTGGTTAACGCTCATGTAACACATTTCAGCAAAATACATTATGTATAATTCTACTATACAATAAATTTTTCTATGAATCAAACATTTTCAATCTATTCGTTTTTTAGTTTATTTTTGTCCATTTTTTTTGTAGATGATTTTAATCAATCATTATGTGTGTGAATAATAATTAAACTGAAAAAATCAGCCTATTAATTTCTTTTAAAAGAAATTTCATATTTATATATATTTTATTCTATTAACAATTGTTATTATGTTACTTGAAACAGTTATTTTTAGATTATGAATACAATTATCTGGTATACATTTAATAACTTTTAAAATATACATATAGGTAAATGTTTCTCTATTATATATGGTTATTATTAGATTGTAGATTCCACCCCAATTTCAGTGTTAATTGCATTATTAGTAAGTATAATTAAACTTAAAATAACTTATGGGATTAAAAATAACTTAACGTGGTTAATTAGCTAAGTGAATGGCTTTCTTTTCCTTTTTATAGAAAAAAAAGAGCATGAATAACATTAACAAATTTTGAAGTTAATTAACAAATTATGAAAATATTTTAAATGTCAAACTGAACACAATTTAAGGTAATAAATAATCAAGCATCAAATTTAGGAAATTATGATCCATCGTAGATATTAATATTTATTATTTCAGTAACTGAGTCCATATTCGTCTCTGTATATACATATACAAGACATTGAAAATGCAACACCAGAATGAAAGACCAGAAAATTATGAAAATACAGAAGTAGGCGCACCTCACAGAGTATTGAAAATGGTGTAACTTCCAGTTCTACGAACAGCTCTAGGATATAAATGAAGAAATCCGTGAATGGGAAATATCCGTACCATTAATTTTGTCAGGAAAATAATTGTGGATTTTTCTTCTAACATTAGAATACACGTGTAATAACAAAGAAGGGCAAGACTTTTGTCAATGGAGACAGCTCCTGCATACATAAAATTTTACGTAGGCTATGGTGATTGAAATGAAAAGAACAAATCAAACCATTTGTCAAATATCAAATGGCAGCCACCTAAATTCGTTCACGGTGCATTAGTTGTGGGAAATATGGTTTGGTATATGCAAATGTGACAAGTTTAAAAGATTACGGTGCAGCCAAAAAGGAGACGTCAACGTCTGGAATCGACACAACCACCGAAAATCGGTAGAGGCCCCACACGCCACATCTACTGGCATTTTTGCAATTTGCATAAGACCTTCCTATATCGTCTAGAACTATTAACCGACGATTGACTACTAGCAGCCTACACTTACAGCGTCTGTTAAGAGGATTATCGTTGACCTCCAATACACACAGATCCCTCCTTTGCTGGTCTAGAAAGATATGAATGATGGGATGGCTTAGGTTATTTTTTCAGAAGAGTAACATATTTCTGTTTTTCCAATAATAGTCTCCATGTACGACGGCGCCTACATTGCAACAACGTGGTGTCACATTTAGCTACTATGCTATACTATAGCGAATTTCTTATGTTTCACACTCAGAGGACAATGTAAGCCAAATGATACATGAATAATAAGCTGCGTACTAAAAGGTTATTATTTTGAAAACGAAGCAGCAAAACCAATTACAATCCCTCTGTTTGCCGAGATACACTCAAGAGCCAAAACTTTATGACCACGCCTACATTTTGCAATGAACTCGCCTGGATGACGCGGAAGGCACGTGATCAGGTAGAAGTGGTATTTAACTGCTGCTGGTGAGTCTGAAGAATCATTCTTTCACTTACTTCTGTGGGTGATGGGAAAGGCTGCGGATCTAAGCGACTTTGATAGAGGGCAGATTGTAATGGCTCGAAGGCTCGGAACAAGTATTTCCGAAACTGCACGACTCGTGGGTTCTTCGTGATCTACAGTTGTTAGTACTTATGCAAAGTGGATAGATGACGGTGAAACCAGAAATAGACGACATGGTGTTGGACGTCCACACGCTATCAAAAAAGAAGGTCGTCGGAGACTGGCTCGCATGGTGAAGCAAAACCGGAGCCCGACAGTGGCTCAACTGACAGCCCAATATAATGTAGGGTCAAGTAGAATAGTATCGGAGCACACTGTTCAATGGACAGTATTGGATAAGGGGCTACGCAGCAAACGCCAGCTATGCCTGCGCTGGGCCCGGGAACATCGCGACTGGTCCTTGGATCAGTGGGAAAGAGTTGTCTGGTCAGATGAAACACGATTTGTCATTCATCACACCGATGGCCGTGTCAGGATACGCCTTCTTCCAGGCAAACAATGGGAGTTTCTGGTACCCGTGGTTGTGGTAGAGCAAACCATGAATGCTACAGGGTATCTGAACATCATTGCGGACCAATTGCACCCTTACATGGCCTCTGTTTTTCCAGCTGAAAATGGAATGTTCCATCAGGACAACGCCCCGTGTCACAAGGCTAAAATTGTTTTGGGGTGGTTATAGGAACATGATGCTCAATTCCAGTTAATGTCCTGGCCGCCTAACTCACCGGATGTCAATCCGATAGAACACATTTGGGATGCCATGGGACGACAGCTCAGAGTTCAAAGACCACCAATTCGCAATATCTCGGATTTGCGTGATCGCTGCTTAAACATCTGGTACAATCTGTTTCCGGTCATCTTGCAAGGACTTGTGGCATCCATGCCAAGACGGGTTGAATCTGTGTTGCGCGCCAAAGGTTGGCCAACACGTTATTGACAGGTAGTCATAATGTTTTGGCTCATAAGTGTGTATAGCTCTTTTGAAATGTTTGTTTGTGAAACACACATTTTATTGCAAACAATTATTAACCATTTTATCTTCGACGTAATAACTTTTTTTTCAAAAGTTAATAATGTTGTTACGCAATTACACTTGTACGCTTTTTAGAATGAGAAATTTTCTAAATAATGTACACAAAAAGTTAAATTTTTAAAAATATTTTCTTATACAGATTAAATATGGACACATGAAATTGTTTTAAAAAACTTAACAAGGTAGTGTATAAATACAAATTATAGTAATAATTTCAAATTTAATGAGAATATATAACACACATTTATTGGTTTTAATTAATTAAAGAAAAAACGAATTGCATACATATAGCAGAACGAATTTTTTAAATGAAATTTGTGTTTATTATATAATACAAAATTTTTTTACGTGTGTGTATTTTCAATCATGTCGTATTCCTTATCACAATCAGATTGATTTGACAAATAATTGAAAGAAAAAACATTCAAAAGACATAATACAAATTAGCTGCTGTAAAATCCTGTACACCTATACTTTCAAGCTGCAATTTTTAATTTTTAGGTATATTCACCGTTTAACGCGGTATGAAGAAATCTGAAATGCACGTGCTCAATCCTTTTATGTTTTAGAGTCATTTATTCGATGTATTATGCCAAACTTTAGAAAAAAATAGCATACGTCTAAAACTACAACCCTTTAAGATCATAAGTAATATCATTTCTTTCAAATAAACAATATTTTGATACATATAGAAGTAACACATTTGTGATACACATTTTTTTCTCTATGCTCACCTTTTTTTTAAGCTCTCATTTTTGAAACCTGGTGTATAACGCTCAACCGTAAATTCCAATCTTATTTTTTGTGTACAAAGTGCGCGTTAAACGCCAGATTTTACGGTATTTTAAATCGCTCGTGTAAAAAAGAGCACAATTATCTTATTCTTTTTACACCATCTATCGTTACAATAATCTTAAATTGAAGATATTTTCGACAAAAAGCGTGTTTGAGGGGGAAAAATGTGTATTTAATCAGATTTCATAAATAATAAACCAACATAATCTAAAAAAAAAAAAACGTTTGCTTTCATCTAATATTCTTTTCTAGACATCATACCAGACAATTATTATGAAAACTTCGTTGGATTCGGAAAATCTCATTCATAATAAAAAATTTTGTCAGAATATTCTTTCAGAGCAGACGACAGGATTAGCTATGCCAAAAATAACTGAATTGATCCGTCAAAATGAGCAGGAAGAAAAGCCCTTAAGGAGCATCTTAAACAGTACAGAATCAATAAAAATACCAATTCTAATTTTTACTACAAAAGTAGTTTATTTTTTGTTCCGAAATGTAATTCCGAATAAATATTAAAAATATTTTTGTGGTGTAAATCTCGTTTTATAATAAACACATTTATTTAATCTTACTCAGAATTCCATCGAATATATGTAGCGTTCGGGTCAATATGACCCGATTCAGAAAACTAACCTTTCTTACCAAAATGACAGGTTTCATTTAAGAAACCGTTGAAACAATAGTAATGCAAGTTTAAAAATAGATCTAGCGATACTCTGTTCAACAAAAACAAAACGACGCATCAAGAACGAGACCTATTTAGCGGATCTCTACTCTATTAAAGAAATTTTCCTACTAAATATCAAGGCTGTATGTTGAATAGTTGCAGATATCGTGATAAGTGAGTGAGTCGCTTTTCTCCTTTATATATGTAGATACGGTTGGGCACAAAAGGATATATTACAGTGCTGCTCAAACTTTCAATGTTTGCGACCCAATTTTCAATCATAATTTTCATCCATAATTTTCATCGTACTCCCTCTGTAC